>JBCJKH010022583.1:0-12500 GCA_039877255.1 Loriculus beryllinus
GCCACAGAGAGAGCTTCTCACATGAACTGCATAGATGATCAGCAGTCAAACAGTCAAACTCACCATGTGGCCCTCTTCCACTTAGAAGAACAAATCAGCTGCAATACACAATTCCCAAGCTTTGACTAAAGTCACTCTGGCATCTACAAATCATTTTCAAAAGTGACCTTCGGTATTCCTGATCCTAAGACAAATCAAGCCTCCAAAAAAATGCAGGGGACATTATCTCCTGACTGGATGATCCACTACTGAAAATGGATTGTAAGAACTTCAGGCATGACTGAATCTATTATTGAAATGCTGAGCTAACATTTGAAAAAGATAAAATAAATGTGTACAAATGGAGAACAATTCCAGAGTCCAGCTTTTGTGAGAGAAAACTGAAGGAGGTTCAAGGTATTTTTCATACAGGATAGGCAGATATAAGTAAGAACCAACTGAGAAAACCCTTACAAGTGCAAACACCTACAGCCTGGCATGTAATTTTGCTCTTCTGGGACTAGTGTAAAAAACCTCCACTTACTGAAAGCACTAACAGTACTGAGCTTTCCATCTTAACTTCCCAGTGTCATGCCATCCTCAATTTAGCTGTCACATAGAAATCAGATTCCAGTAAAGATCAGCAAGAACTCCTACAAAAATGCTCTATTAAATACTGTGGTTGTTAACCAGTACACTCAAAGTTTGACAAAGCTGTGTCCCCACTGATTGTTGCTGGCAAAGAAAGTTGGAAGACAAAGTTCAGCTTCTGTCCCAAATGTAACTGTACAGGGAAAAAAAAAATTAACTAAGCACAAAGTATCATGAGTCTTTTTACCTGGAGTCATCATTCTGCACTAAATCCTCGTTTATGGAATACCTTCTTCCTTCCACACTCCAACTTCAAATTTATGGGGGTTTTTACCTCTGGAAAATGAAGTTTAAGTGTAGTTATCTATTATTCTTGCTGATCAATACCATCTGTGGCAAAAGCCTAGAGAATTGCAATGGAGAGATTAGACACTGAAAGGCTTTTACAATTACCAAGAATTACCAAGTGCAACACACAGTTCTGTTGACTGGTCTGGATTAACTCCCAAATTGGCTGCTAGAAAGATGTGACAATTTCTCCAAGAAGTTAAAACCTGTAGCTAAAAAAGGTGGCTGCAATATAAAAAATTAGGCTCTTCTCCCTTTAAGTCACAGCCCATAGAGGAACTAAAGTAAATCCCTTAATCTCTTTTTAAGTAGCTATTTTATCCCAACTTCCTCTGTGGTTTATACCCTCAAAGCATCTACACCACAACCCAAGAACAGCCTATGCAAGAAGCCTCAAGTTTTTAGATACAAAATAAGCCCCCACCACCCACCAAACCAAGAAAATCACTAACCTGAGTTTGGCCTTCCTGATCTTTCAACCCTTTGTCCAAGACCATGCATCAAAAAGAAACATTCACACTCTTAAACCACCGTCATATATTCACTGAGGCATGCCAATGATTAAAACGCTGTATGTTTGCATCTTTTACAAGTACATATCAGGTTACGAATCTGGTTTCATCTTGTAAGCAATTTACAGATGAGAAGAGTGGAACAGCAATTTTAAGGCCTCAAGCCTGTACTGATGGACAAGAGTTCTGCTCTCTTCACCACAGTGTTCTGTAGAGCACTGGACAGATCCAAGGGGACCTGTCAAGACTTGTTTCAAGTCAAGGGCGAATGGAGATGCAGACCCCAAAATCTAAATCTCCTAGTCATTTGCTGAAATGGAATGGCCAAAGAAAAGCCTCAGAAAAAGTTTTCATAAGAAAGGTTCCATAATAAATGTTAAATGATGATGGTGTTCCTCAGGGAAAACTAGAGAAGTGTTTAAAATGTTTGACCATGCCTTTCTCAAACAAGGACAGTTTCACAATATCATAAATCTAGGCCTCATTCACTGGACAATAGCTTAAAAGGTGCCAGATTATGAAGGTGAAAGTGTTCACTTAGTCTTCAATTTAAAGGTGACACAGGGTTTTTAATGTATTTATTCTATCTGGTTTTAAATTACCTTCTTTTTTTGCAACACTTTGTATTTTCACAGATCTTTACAAACATTAACTACCTGTCATGATCTTTACCAGGGAAGCAAGTATCATTATCTACACATTACAGACGGGAAATTCCAGGCAGAGTAATTGGGTAATGCATCTAAGACCATAGAAGAAGTCCCATCAGTGCCAACAGGAGTAGATCGTTGCCCCCAAATTTACATTCACATCATGCCTCTCAAATTCGTATACTAGACTGGTCTTCATTTGACAATAAAGGTCAGTACTGTCATTTTGGTTTTATGAAGAATAAAACTGCAGATGTTGACAGCATTTACCTTGTGATCTCCATGATTCCTCTAGCTCCGCAGAGGAAACACCAGCATAACGATGAAGGTTACAGACTGAACTGTAAGATCACCAGATTTTAAGGAACATGCCAGAGAGGCAGATGGTTATATAGTAATGAAAGGAGAGCATTACAAACTAAAACCGAATTCTACAATCCCCTTCCTTGTTTAGCCATATGCACCCTGACTATTTACTAAACACATCTCACATCTTTACATTTCATCAGCTGCATCAGCTCTGAAATCTTCTGTGTTTGTTTTTGCTTAAATAAAAATAAGCAGAAATCTTCACACCTGGTGCTCACATTTAAAGTCACAACAGAGCTGAAGAACCACTCATGAACTGGGAAAGGGACACTGGAAAGCTGAATTACAGGTCTCCACAACATTTCATTCCTTTGGCTAATGCATTTTTTTGAACTCCTCTGTCCTAAGTGCACAGGATATATGACTGCACCAACGCTTTCACAACAGCCCAAATCACCCATTTTCCATAGCAATAGATTGACATGTCATGGAGAGTGCGATTAGGAGGTCGTCAGAGTACACAAAGCACCAGATTAAAGCTCAAAACCAAGAAATATTTGCTCCTTTGGTTATGAGAAAAAGATCAGCAGAGGAAAGAAAAAAAAACCCTGTTGTAATTGAAAAATATGAGGCTTAATATATTGTTGAAAATGCTGCTGTACAAGGTTGTTCAGGGTCTTAAGCCAGCAGTATGTTATCTTTCAATAGCAAAAATAGACATTTATTATAATGTGGCCTGTACTTAGTCTGGGATCAGGCTGACAGAGGCCAGCACCATTTGTAGCTGTACCAAACTGTTAAAAAAGAAAGTAAGGCAGGGGGAAGAGGGGAAGAGAGAGAAGAGGGATGAATACTTGTTCCTAACTTTGAGATCTTATTGATTCTGTCTGTAAATCATGTTGCTATGTAACAAAAAAGCCGGTAATTCTTCGGATCTCTGGATTTCTCTCAAATCCCCTCTGCTACTATCCAACTTCTGCCTTTTTTAATAGAGGAATATGAGTCTGCCAGTTTGCTATCCTATCGCTATCCTGGATGAGAAAATCCATCAGAAAAGAGGGAAGCAGGCAGGCTATCATCATATCCCACTGATGTCCAGGAAATGCCAGCCTAGCAGCTGTCACAACAAAGGAACTTCAAAGTCATGGCAAAAAACCCTAACAATTGCCTTCCCTAACACTGTTTCCTTAATGAAAAACTTGATGAGAGCCAGAATCAGCTTAAGAGGGAAGAATTAAAAACTACAGAAACGGTATGCACGGGGGTATTTGGTTGTTGATTTCATTTTTCTTTCCCCCTTTTTGAGGGGGAGATGCAAACACCCACATGCTCCAAAACGTCCTTGATTAAAACCTTCACAAAAGTTCTCATCGATGTCACCTCTAACCTCATGTCTTCTTGCTGAGAATTATCAAGGGAAAACGCTTCCATCACGGCCTTGGTGCAAGCACTCAAGGATGTGTCTTTCTCATGAGCTCTGAAAACTCTGAAACCCCCCTTGTCTCCTTGAAGGAAGTAAGCAGATGTCTACTGAACACTGAGGTTTACATAACATTTCTTCCCCCTCATTTATTGAAAAAAAAAAAGGAAAAAGGAAAGTCTTTTTGGAAAGCACTGCATATTTTGAGAACACTGAATGCTTTCTTTCTTTTTTTTTTTTCAGCATTTTTGGCAAAGTATGTTTTTTGATTATTTAAAGATAATCTCCATTCTAAATTGCATCTGACTCACATAACCTCCGTACTTTAGAAACCGCAATAAAAGTGCCATATATTAGCTATGGACATATATTAGCTAAGGACATTCCACAGAGATGCATGAGCTGCATACTAAGTTTTTAGGAAAATATTCTATTTCACTTTTAGAATTAACAGTGTAGGTTACTTGTAACAAAGAAAATCCTCTTCTTTTAATTCCCAGATGCAGTGTGCCTTGTTTTGCTTATGCATCTTTATCTAATGCACAAAAGAGACCTTTAGTGAAGTGGCAGAAACACCGGTGTTTTCAGAGAAAGCATAGTCACAACTTGTACATACTAAAGGATTTCTGTAATTAATTTTAACTCTTTCACTAGGAGTATCTCATTCTTTGCCCTTTGCAAGGCCATCTTACAATACCAGCTTGCACAAATGACTTTAGGGAAGTCACTTGTTTTTCTCTAGCTACTGAGTTTAAGTGTGCCTAAGTTCAGTGCTGTAAGAATTACAAAAAACCCCAAAGTTATTAACTCTACTTGCCCAGGCTCACATTATCAGCAATGTCCTTATATTGAATATATGAAGTTCATTAAATACTAACTGAAATTTTCAATGCATCATCCTGTTTGCACATCCACACTGGGGAGTCATGCCCTTTAGCACATGCATCCCAGATCCAGTAAGTACGGTATAACCAACTATATCACAGTCATACCTATAGGGGAAATGAGACAAGCAGATTTCCTACAGCACAAGGTTATGGCTATAGAGTCATAATAACTCACATTCTTTCAAGCCCATGGCTACTATTTAAATTGGATGTAAGGAAGAAATTCTTTACTGTGAGGGTGGTGAGGCACTGGAATGGGTTACCCAAGGAAGTTGTGAGTGCTCCATCCCTGGCAGAGTTCAAGGATGGGTTGGACAGAGCCTTGGGTGACACGGTTTAGTGTGAGGTGTTCCTGCCCATGGGAGGGGGGGTGGAACTTGATAATTTTAAGGTCCTTTCCAATCTTAACTATTCTATGATTCTATTTCTCTATGCAGCCCCCCTTTATACATTTGATGCTTGTAATCATGCCCCTTCAGCCTTTTTCACTCTAATATGTTCATCCTGCCCTCAAAGGCCACATTAGGCAAACCTCCAGTCTCCTTGCTCCTTTTGCAACCTCTCCCACCGGGGCACAAGTTTTCTCCTTATTACACCAACGAGCAAGCACCCCACCACAGCCCGAGTCTCAACAATGCTTCAAAAAGGAGAATAATGTCCAGAGAAGCTGTGGCTGCCCCACCTCCTGAAGTGTTCAGGGCCAGTTTGGAAAGGGCTTTGCTCAACCTGATCTAGCAGAAGGTGTTCCTGCCCATGTCAGGGGGTTTGAGACTAGATGGTCTTTAAGCTCCCTTCCAATCCAAACCATTCTATGACTCTATGAATGTCCATCATATCAATAGTACATCACCTTCCCTGCCTTCAGCATGGTTGCATTTTTTGCATTTTTTCCCCAAAGCAGGCTTGTGTTCAGCTACTGATCTACTAAAGGCCTCTCCAATTCTTTCTCATAAAACAGCCATTTCCTGGCTTGTGTTTGTCAGAGTATTCATTTCCACCTATGCTTAGAGCTTGACATTTGGTCTCACTGAATGCACCTTGTCTTCTTCAAGCTATTTCTCCTATTCGTCATGATAATTCTGAATTCTAATCTCATCCAACAACCTGTCTGCAGACCCTCCCAGCTTGGTGTCATTTGCAAATTTAATAAGTTTAATATCCATTTCATTATCCAAATCATTAATGCAAATACGGAAAGGGTCCTAGATAGAACTTTAGTACATCCTCCCTGGTTGACAATGAGCCACTTTTAGCCAGCCTGGGAGGTTGTTTTTCTAACTCGCTTTGCACCCACGTGCAAGTGGTTTCCCCTAGATTGCTTATGGCAATAGTTCACACTAATGTTTTCCAAATCTGCCTCTTAAATTTCAGGATAAATGTTGACCAATAATTGGATTTACTGGACTAACAGGCATCCGGCACATCTTTTCCCAAAACAAATGGAAGAGGAAGAGAAAACAAAGTAAGAAAATGCAGCATCATATTCAGCACAATATACCTTCTAGCTTTTGTTTCACATCCAGTCTAGAGAAAATTCATGTGCTTCAGATCTATGATTCCAAGTCACGGCAGAGATAGGCTGCCCTTTGGAAATATTGAAACTCCGGATTTCTCATAGAAAGATCCCCTTCATTCTTCCCATTATCAATGGTATCACATTTTGATCAATGTCAGTGGAAGCAAAGAAAAGAAACCCAACTCACAGTCACTATCCAGGTGTCCCTCTCAAACACCGAGTCCCTTCCAAAGGTGTAGCTGCAACACAATCATGTGCTGCCTCCATGGGCACGGGCTGCAAATGAACAGCAACAAAACCACCATGAGAAAGCTACCACACGTCCTCTGCCTGCCCATGACTGCTTTTCAGTGGGAGGAAATGGCCTCACCTGTTTCGACTGAACAGGACGAATGGCTCGACTAGCTGCCCGTCCAAAAATCTTGCAAACCTGGTATGAAAACAGGGAAACATTTCTCCTCTTAAAGGAAACATTTTAGGCAACACTTTTCTCTGCTTGCATAAGCAGCATGTGTTTCTATTGAGGGTCACACCACAATTTTCTCCAATTACCTTACTTTGGGAATTGATTTATCAAATGTGAACAACTTTCCCACCAGAGACCTTGGAAACTGGACAAATTTTCACTCTGTTCCATTAAGGTTTTATTTTAATGCTGTCTAACTTTTCAGCTGCCAAAGGTGGTGTTAAAACAAAAACAAAACGAAGCAAACAGTGTTCTGCATTTAACTTGTGTCATGTGTCAACATGAAGGAGTCATCAGCCCTAATCCTGCTACTTTCACTAATGGTGCACTATCAAGTGGCACTTTTGGCAGCCAGCACGAGCTTAAAATTTGGGGTTTTGTTTTAGGTTTTCAAATTCTGGTTGAAGTGTATTAAGTTATGATTTTATTATTTTAAACAAGAAAAACTGCTGCCTTTTCCTCTGCATCAATTTCTTTAATTAAGTACAATATTCTCCAGTTCTCTGATGATCCTGTTCTAACAGGCAGCTCCAAATCTCAACTCTCCCAAAATTTAGTGATGTCTCAATGTGGCCAAGCCAAGCCCAGAACACTATCCAGAAGTTATTAGAGGCAATCTATTTTGATTTTCCAGCATATTTTTCCTCTGTTGCATCCCCTTTTCATCTGGAAGCAACTCCTGTCTCTTTTCTAATTGATGAGGTGAATTGGTATGAGTGAGCTTATGATTTCTGCTCTTTGCTTGAGTGGCAGAGAAGTAAATGGAAAAATTGTCTCAAAAGTTTAAATGAAGGATTTGGCTTTCACAACAGTGAACTTACCAGCGCTTAGTGGATTTCTCTTAAATGTTGCATGCCAAAGAAATAAACCATGAATGACTGGGGTAGTAGGATTTTTGTTATCAGATAAATCATCACTTACTCAGGTTCTGTGACTTCCCATCCATTGCAGAGTCTGGATTTTTTTTTCTTTCCATCTTTATGTTACTAACAGAAACATCTCTGAGCTGGAATACCCAGACCTGACTTGAAAGAAGGATTTCATATACTCTCTCTCTTTAAAACCTTGGACTTTCTGCTGTGGTTGTAGCATTTCCTTTGGTTTCCAAGTACTTAACCCATCAAGTATGGTCTCTTTGATAGGCTAGAAACACTTCTCGAGGAATTCAGAGAAACTACCTTACTTTTTAAACACTGCATGCTTGAGAAGTAAATATTAAAACTTGAAGCTTTGATTTTTCAATTCTTTTTACAAGTTGTTGGTATGTTCCTGTTCAGTTAATATTTGTACTTTTAAAAGAAGGTGGATAATTTCCAGTAAAATAAACTCAGCAGAATTAAAGCAGAAATCTGCTCAGATTAATTACTGTAGGGGAAAAAAAGGGGGAAAAAAAGAAAATCCTCTTACAGGCTGACAATGGGTGGATTTGTGACGATTTAAACCATGAAGTACTAGGATCTCAAGAATACCAAAATATTAACAATTAACATAAGCCCTGACATCTCAACCCAAAAGGTACAGGACTGCTTTGTAAACTATCAGACAAAACTGTATTTCCTACTAATCTCCCCTGCTCCTTTGCAGACAGCAGAGTTAAATCATTTTACACGTCCCTGGTGCAGCTTTGGCCCTACATAACTTTTGCGCTTTCCTGACAGAAGTCTGGGTTTTTGAAAGTAAAGGCACTGAGCCAAATTGCTTCCTTACTGGAAATGCAGGGAAAATGCAATGCAAAGTGGGCTTCATCTTTAGGACACCCCAATTCAATGCTCACACACAGTGTTGACAACACAAGGACTTCTGCTGAAGACTGTGGGAACACACATGCACAGAAATGTTCTCAGTCCTTTTGCACACAAAATTTGTAGTTAAATGTTTGGTTCATTTGTATCACAGAGGAGCTCAATAAACACAAAAGAAATTGGGTCACAAAGAAACTTGGTTGTGAAGATAACTGCATTTGAGGCTCTAAAGCCTCTGGGGAGAAAGAGAAAGGAGGAAAAGCCATTCTTCTCTGTAATTTCACCTTTTCTTTTTACCAGCCCACAAAGACTGGACTGCTACATGTCGCAGCTAAGGGCTATGGGGAGCTACAGCATGCAGTTAGAGTTACAAACTAAAACTCATTATAAGTGACACAGGAGCACTAGAGGTAATAGAAACAACCTGGTTAAATTCCATGGATTTTGAACCAGGTGTTACGGAAGAAATCCCAGCCCCAGTGCAGTCCGTGGCAAAACACCTTTCAACGTCATAGAAACCATAAACTCACCCAATATGTGTTATTTTTTCACTTTTCCCTCTCTCTGCCTGCTCCATTTATCACTTTATTTATTCTATTGGATTTATTGTCCTCTGACCCTTCGCTGTACTTGGAGTCACAGTTTCTCCTAAGCAAAATCCAAACTCAGTAACGGTCAAAACTGAGGCGAACTTTTGAACTCACAAGGGTCAAATAGGTTCAAAATTAAACAGGAACAAGAAAACAGTTCAGTTCAAGTTATTATCTTCCTACGTTCACTACTTCTGATTTTATTCTCCAGGCAATTACATGTGCGGATTTAACCATGTGCGAAAACATTTACCAGGATGGGATTGGAGCCATAATCTGTAAACATGTATGTAATTGTCATTGACATTGAGTCTGCACTGAAAGGCCTTTCAACAAGTTTGAGGGGGAAAAAAAAAGAAAAAAAACACCAAACTTCAGTATTTGGGCCTTTGGCAACAAACCCCAGCTGCTACTGTAGAGTCACAAAATACTTCCTGTAGTAAAGCAAGTACAGCTCCAGCAGAGAGAGGTGAATCTGACACTATGGCATGTTTTTGGATTTCATCACTGTTTATGAACATTACAGATATCATTAAAAAAATTATGCTCCTAGTCTTCTTGCTACGGAGAAAAGAAGGCAAACACAGTGGCAGCTTGTTCTGAAAGCGTTCAGTTCTGAAGCTGGGCTGTTGGCTTGTAGGAGCTGGCCACCTCATCTGCAGTGGTTTGGTCTGAGGCAGGAGAGGTCACTGGTGCTGGAGGAGGGAAGAGACCAGTGTGGGACCGACAAAGACATTAAGGGGCAGAAAGGAGAATTTATCACAGGCCACCGACTGCACACAGTGGCTCAGAGTGGCTGCCAGTTCCAAATAAAATGTGGGGTTTATTCCATCTGCTATGTCTTGACCACCCAGCACTGTGTGTTGCATCTGGGGACAGAAAACTATTCAGTATTTCCAACTGAAATATTCCATTTTATTACAAATCAAGTGTATACCAGGGAGAACTCTGCTTTCACTTCTTCCCTCTCACAATGAACATGCCCAGAGAGGGAAGCCTACTGTGCCCTGGGGCTCCTTCCAGCCCCTGCCCATAGCCCAGGGCCAGCTGGGCATGGTGCAGACAGCCTGCATAAAGGGTACAGGAGCCTCAAAACAGTCCACTGAAGAAAAGGTAGACAAAGCAATTCCTCACAATGTGACAATAAGCTTTCTCAAAATACATTCCCCTCAAAATTCCAGTAGACAAATCCTAGTGACAGTGTTGGCAATATTTACAGAGGATGTGTGAGAGGGAAAGATGCAAGTCGTGCTAGCAGGGAAGGAAGGTTTACAACTGCCCCCTGCACAGAATTATGCTTCTCTTGATGGATTACTGCACCTGAGAGCAATCCAGGGCTGAGTCATCCCCATGCAAGTTTAACAGTGCTGACAGCAAGCTGGAGAAGAAGGTTGGTTGTGGAGACAGACCAAGGAGGATCCATAGTGAAAAGAAGTTCAGTGTTTGCAAAGTATTTCTCTGCTCTGAGGACAGAGATGTTGTCCAAATACCCTGTCACCTGGGTTAAGTCCTAGCTCCTGACAAACACCTTCTGCTGAGGATTATTCCGCTGTTGGTTATTAATGATAATTCAAGTCCAGTTAAAATTAGTTATCACTCCCTCTGCTTAGGAATTTCCTAACTCATGCTGCACATGGAAGCCAAGCTCCATGGATTGCCTGAGAAAGGCGAGACTTCCCTTCTTCAGGATGAAATCTGCATCCTTGAAAATCCGATAACACTTCACATTAGGGATATCAGAAATACCTTTCTATTATCCACCAACACCTCAGATCTTTGTCAATCTTGATTTACCATTTTTCTCATGCCTCTGACATTTACAGTGATGCTCAGTGACGAATTTGGCCCAACTTCTTTGGAATCCTCATAATGAACATCAATTTTTAAGGTCTCCTTGTTGGCAGACAGCAACAATAATATCACTCCAACTTTTTTCTCAGACTTCATCAGTTAAACTGTACTAAACACACTAAAACTGTGTCTTTCTTTCACTTAAAAACATAAAGAGGAATTGCAGTCATCCTGCCAGTTTAAAGAAATGACACACAGGCATTATCAGTAAGGCTGCTAGGATTAATGCTCTAAAGGCAAAAGAACAGGAAGGCCGTACAGGCAAACAGGGGCATTGAAACTATACATCTGAAGCCTCCTGTGTCCTTACCCAAAGTGCAAACTTTGCTGTCATCTATAAATCAAGCAGTTTATGAGGCTGCAATATTTACACTCTAATTAAAAAATCATAAAGCCAGACCCCTTCAGTTTGTAAAAAGAACAACTCAGGATCTGCTACTGAAACGTGGTGTTAATCAGTAACTCCTAATGATCTGCTCCACAGCCTTAGAGGTTACGTGCTTATTCAGCTACACATAACAAACAAGATAACGAGAGAAAGTGAAGAGAAGAGAAGGGAACACATTACAGCAAACTCAGGGCTTTGCTACCACCAGGACCTATTTCTGACCCCTCCAATCCTCATGTCACATTTTGTTTTCTCATTTCCAAAAGGCAACAGATTTATAATGGAAAGCTTTGATAACACATTACATACAGAATGATCCCAAGATGTTTTCCGTGTGTGTAACCTCTGCAGAAGTCAAATATAGCCCTGGAGAAACACCTGCTTTTACCTTTATATGGTCAGAACTCCAGTCCCTTCCACATTAATGAAAAATGAGTCTGAAGAATCAGTGTTTCCACGTGAGTTTCTCTGAATTCATTACAGAAACAACTCATTTCTGAATCTGCTATTTTCTGCTTATGCTCAAAAAATTGCTCCCTAGCAAAGGCTGGAGAAATCCAAGCACTGTGCAATGCTGGGATAAAAATGACAAAACCCTATGTTAGCCATAATTAGTGCTCCTAATTCTACACTTAAAATAGCATTTATCATTTAAAGGTCCTCCTGAAAAAATTAGAGCTTGGCACTCCCCTCTTCACGCTAAAGCAGCCCACTCCCTGCCACATACAAAGCTGCACGTCAAGTCCCACAAAGCTTTATTCTTTTCCAAAACCAACAGCCAAAAGATACCAGCTGGGCCAGGCGGTTCCTGAAGACAGGCTCTTCTGTGGCACTTTCAGTCCATACCAAGCCCTCACCCAAACCTCTCATCTCACATCCACAATGTTTCAGCTCAGTCAGTCGGGGTGAAAAAAGACAGAAGGCAGGGATTTTACTCCCTGGTACGGGCTGGGAAAAAAGCAACATCTGCAATCTATCGGTCACACCAAGATTTTAATTCTTTTCTTTCCCTCGCTTCCTCCCCCCCTTCCCCTTTAAGTTGACCATGGGTACAAAACTGCAGGTGAAAAATTACAGACTTTATTTTTCAAATCCCTCCTTCTTATTCTTCTCCTCTAGTCTTTTGACAGTCTAAAGAGAATCAAGGAATATTTGTTTTAGTTGAATATGAGTTGGCTTATTTCTGTCACCAGTTATATGATGCTATCCAGAATGTATCATTAAAAGGACTCAACTAAATTACAGTTTTGA
>JBCJKH010022586.1:0-14318 GCA_039877255.1 Loriculus beryllinus
GATTTTGGGGGGGGTGGGGGGTGGGGGATGGGGAAGCAGGGAGAGGAATACATAAAAGGTCATTTGTTAGGGGAGCGATTATCAGATTTCTGAGAATCTTTCTAACCAGTTTTTCCAACCAGCAGAAACCACTGTAGAAGTTTGATGTGTGAGTTAGAAGCACCAGCCCTCAAGACGCTCATTCCACCCCAGTAATTTATGAAAATGAAGGACAGGGAAAAATTAATTTCAGTAGTCAAAAGTGCTAAGTATGTTTGCTGCAATGTCTGAGGAGAAGGAGGATGCGCCATGCAGGCAGCTGCAGTTCTCGGACCAGCTTGGACACTCTCAAGTGCTGAAGCAAAGGCCAATCTGTTCCTTGTGTGTAAATGTGAATGAATTGACAATTTTTTTTTGCTGCATAGTGGATGTTCATAGAATATGATGTTTAATAGTTATTACAGAGTGCATGCCCATGCTTTCGTGTCAGGCCCATCTCCCACACCCTCACCACTATGAAGCTGTGTTAAGCCATATGGGGAGCAAAAATAACCATTACATTTCTTAAAAATGCTAATAACTTATCATATTTATCTCCAAGCCTTAGTTTCTTCTACTTTGCCTATTTTATAAATGCTCATGACACTCAATAAAATTAAAACATCAATGAACAAAACAGATCCATATGAAATTTTCCCCAGGGATTAGGAATGCAGAGGAAGCACATGTGGTACAGAAGAATCATGTTCTTAAATATGCCCAACTTCCCTACGGATAGGGGAGGACAGCGATAATCTAATTTACCTGAAATGCTTCTTGGATCAGAGCCTGGGGGATGCAGAGGAAAAGACTGAAAAGTGAGAAAGTCCACTCAGAAAAGATGGTAACTTTCAAATATATGTTACAATCACCATGGTAGTGAGAAAGAGCTCATACTTGATTCCCTGGGAATTACCTCAAGACAAACATGGTGAGAATTACTTTGGAGAGTATGTGAGGAAAAGTACACCATGAGAAAGAAGAGCAGATGCATCTTTAGAGTTTGGTATTCCTCATGCCTCTAACTTCACATGCCCTTTATGCAGTCTTCTACTATTTTTTATACACAGATAATCTATAGAACCTAATTACACAAAGTTTAAAAAAAATCCTTCCATAAAACTCATAATGCCTGATATCTGAGTCACAAGCACAGCTAATGTAATCTAACACATATTGTGGGAACCTACTGCACACAGATATTACCAATTAGCACATGATTTTAACAATCAACATTCATGCAATTAATAGAACACTTCATATTCCTTCTAATTTTGAGCTCTGCATGAGCATATGTTATCACGACGGAATGTGGGATCATTTATTTATACTAGAAGCAAGTCTCCACATAGAAAACTAAGATGCTGAAAGTTAGCCTGAAAGTGAAAAAGGCTCAGTTTTGCATTGAGAGAAGAATATTTTTAGTCTGATTTCTAGAAGTTGAGCTGCTCCCTTACCTTTTTGTTGATTCTTCCTGTTAGTGAACTCCTGGAGAGGAAACTGCCCTGATTACAAGCTGGTGAATGCAACCACCGATTAATCAACCATTGGGTAAACACTTCTCTCTGGAACTGAAAACTACAACATAATTAAGACTCCTCAAAAAGAAATAACCATAGTGTCTTGCTTAGGTGCTTTTTTGCATTCAGAGTAACAGTAGCTGAGTAGTGCTTTTCCTTAGCATGTTTATTATTATACTTTACTGTGGGAAGAATTATTATTATACTTAAAGGACAGATTAAGAACTAAGGTATAGAGAGATTAAGCCTAGATCCCCACAGTATTTATTTAGCCACCCATTTATATTGAATTCCAGAAGATTTGGGCATTTAACGCCTTTAGGATCCAGTCCTGTCTATCTTACCTGTGGCAGAGGAAGCAGGGAGCTAAGCACCTATTTCCCAGAGGCCCAGTAGCTGCCAGCCTATCTTACTTGCCATTCTCTTTGTTCATCAGTGGCAACATAAGTAAAAAGCAATAAAAACTTATTTTAATTATGGAAGTCATAGGTGTGTTACTAGCTCATTAAGGAGATGAAATGCTTACTAAGAAGATGTTTTCTACAAGTACACTGCAAGGAATCTTACTGCTCTGCTGCAGTAGCTGTATTTCTCATCTACTGCTAAGAAGAATAACATCAAAACACAGGGATTCTGCACGCCTTCGTTCCAGAACACAGACTCACAGAATGGTTTGGTTTGGAAAGGACCATAAGATCATTTAGTTCCAACCCCCCTGCCATGGGCAGCGACACCTCCCACTAGACCAGGTTGCTCAAGACCACATCTAACCTGACCTTGAACACTGCCAGGGATGAGGCATTCACAACTTCCTTGGGAAGCCTATTTCAATACCTTTCCCCTCCCACAGTAAAGAACTTCTTACTTATACCTAACCTACATTTCCCCTATTTAAGTTGAACCCGTTACCCCTTGTCCTGTCACTATAGTCCCTAATGAAGGGTCCTTCTCCATCATCCTTATAGGCCTCCTTCAGATACTAGAAGGCTGCTATGAGATCTCCATGCAGCCCTCTCTTCTCTAGGCTGAGCAGCCCCAATTTTTGTTAGCTGCCTTGTTACAGAGATCTCTCATGTGTGTTCCCTACATCTGAAGACATTCTAGCAGTCCTTTATAGCTAAGCACCCTTCAGCAGCTCCTGCCGAGAATTTGAGTAGAAAGGTGCCATGCCAGCACCCAACTATGCTTTCCTCACCTTTGGTTTGAAGCTAACTAGTATAATCCTTCTCTCAATATATTCTGCAGAATGCAACAAGAGTTGCAGTTATCAGGGAGTTCTCTTCCACTTGCAGAGTGGCAACAAAGGTGGTGCAAGATGCAACATCTGATGACATGAGCAATGACTTTCTTTTGAGATGCACAGTGGCCTTCTCCTTGCCTTTCCAGTGGGTCAGCAACAGCCTTTAGTTCCCTTGGTCTTTTGCTTTGGGAACTGCTCTAAGCCACTGCATTGAGAGGCCGTTGATGCAGAGAATTCTCTCCAGCAGCAGGGACTGAAGCAGCTGCAAGAACTGCAGATGCAGACTCTAAATCATTGTGTTTTTTCCTCTTTCAGGGCAAGCTCCTCAGAGAATTTGGCTTACCACACATTTGACGTGTATTTATGTGTTGCAGAACATGAGTAAAATCGTGATACTCTGGGTATAACTGTGTTTTGAAAAAATGTCAGAGAAGTATTTATGTTTCCCATTGCTGTCTCCCCCTCAAGGGAGCCTTCATAGAAGCATTATCTTTTGGGCTTCTGCTGTTTCAAATAAGAATAGATGGTAGTAATCTATAGGTGGCTAAAGAAAAGAGATTTCACCTGTGACTTCGTGCTTCATACTTATCTCAGGGGCTTTTCAACCAAATCCTGGTAAACAGAATAGTAACTGCTCTCCAAAAGTCGGTGCCTATGTGATTTGTACACTTCCAAATAAGTATGCAGTTAAGTCAGTACAGATTTCCATAATGAACCAGAGGAAAAAATAAAGGTCTCAAATTCAATTTTGCCAGATGAGGTAACTTCATCCAAGGTAATAGAGCGGCACTAGTATCACTGATGGGGAGGTAAACTAAGTGTAATGATTTTTTTCACTGATTAAATACATTAATAACAGCCTTCCTAAAAAGAAAAAAAGAGATATTTTCTTCTGCTGATATCAATAATAAATATGTATTTTTCTTAATCGTAATTTACTGAAAGCTTTACTGCACAAAGAGTCCAGGAGGAACAGAAAATCATATAATTGTGCAGGTTGGGGAATTCTCTAAAAATACATAACCATGGCACCCTTGTCATTACCAATCCAGTAATCTCAATAAAAAGTAATTAGCCTTTGAGAAAAACATAAATCTAATTAAAAATGACAACTTCGTGAATTCAACAAAGAAAAGCACAGAACCAGTCAGTACTTCTGCCTATAGTGCAACCTGGTCTGCCAAAACCTGGTCTGCCAAAATGCCTTGGCCTTCAAGCCCATTAAAGAAACCACAGTGAAAGTTTGATAAGCCTTTCCTTTGTTTTACAACTTAAGTCTACGTCACCTACCATCAAGTATTTCTGTTCACTTTTTGCATTTCATCATCTTTTGTGAAGACTTTGCCTACCTACCAGTAATTTTTATAAATGAAATGACGGAAACTCTTGTAGTCTATAAAATCTGAAATATGAATGTATGAATTGTTGAAAAGATTTACAAGTTTCAAATAATAAGTTTAGTCTCATAACAAAGTTGCTTGCTCAGAATTCATAAATAACATACAGAAACAAACCAAAATCACTTGTCTCTATGTATATAGCAATTAGAGGTTCTGTCCTCCCAGACATGTTAATTACAAGGTTTTAAGAAATTTTGATGGAAACAAGAGTGAATATTTCTTCTTTCCTTTCCATCAGAAAATCCTTGAAGAGTACACATTTCCAGAAAATGATCACAATTGCAAACACTTTTCTTACTAAGTATATTTACTCAGATTTTAGGTATTAAATAAAAAAAAAAACTTCCACAAAATTCTCCTAAATATTTCTTAACATAAATATATGTATATATTATATATGGAATTACATGTATTAGTTACAGCCAGTAGTTTATGGTACTATATACCTAAAAGCTGAGAACACATTTTCTTAAAGAATTAAAGGTTTGTGCACATAACTCACTCTCTGTGAAGCTTTGGTGCAACTTCTGAACTCACACTCACAAGCTTGGATTTAAAAAGGACAAATCAGCACTGTCATGGCCCAAGTCCAACAACAGATTCAGCTGAGTGATGCTGACACTTAATCAAGCTAATATAGCTTCTTCACACACACAGACAGAATACAAGTTTTATCCCCAGAGTAGGGATTGACCAAAATAGGAAAAAAGGTAGAAAATATTGATTCAGTTTTGCCTAGACTATGCTAATCTTTGACTATAGTTTTGGTTCTTTTTGCTAGGAAGGAACGGAAAAATAATTTAGAGAAGGCCTTGGGCTGCTGGAACAGAATGCATAGGAAGCAACATACAGAATAAAATGATTACAACATGGTGCAAGATGTGAAAACCTAAGCTTCTTTCACTTACAGTATATATGAATACCTGAGTTGCTAAAATAGTTACAGACCAAATAAGAGCTTGTAACCTTGTACATGGAGAAAATATGTATCTGCTTGTGTTGCACTACTTCCACCCTTAGGAAAGATGGAAGCAGAAATAAAATATTGGCTAGCATTTTGAGCAAATGTTGGATCAAAAGTAATTCTGAACAGCCATGAACTAGATAAAGATCTTGATCCTGCTCTGTAATACATGGTAAGACACAGTTCACAAAGGCCAGCTCTGGCTTATGAAAATAAGTCTCCCTAAGCTTTCTCTGCAGTCAGTGGAGAGAGGGTTCATCCATTCCCAACTATTGCATATAGACATCATTCCATTTGAACCTGTGGAAGCAGACCAACATACACAGGCTGAATATCTTAGGTTGTGATCCCAGATCAACAGACCTGCACGCCTTAATAGCTTTTCATATGTTATATGCCAAATGCAGTAACAATGGACAACATTTCTGAGCTTTGATTTCCAAGCTCTTAATTTTTAATGTCAAATAGTTCTCCATCTGCATCCCATATCATGAATTTGGTGCAATTTTTGGTGATTCCAGCATGTTTTTCCAATTGTTTAAAGTGCTTGCTCAGACGTATTTGTAATGGTTTGTGTTCATTTTAAAAGAAACTTTCTCTTTAGAACTTTCTAATAGTCTTCAAGAAAACAGTCTCTTTCCATAAGCCCACCAGATGAAGCAGGTGTTTTGGCCTCAGACTCCTACTTTTGGTGTTATGCATCAAGGAGGATAAGAAAAGTGTTGCTTTTCTCTTCTTTAGCCTTCCCCAAGCAGAAATTAAATTTTTATAGGGATGAAATAGTAATCTAAAATACATGCAAAGAAAAAGAGTCTACTTGATCTTTTGACATGCTGTTTCCCCATGTAGGCAACGTTGAAGTGAAAATGAGATATTTGTCTAGTAAGGAAAGAAAAATAAATTCTCCACTTGCTCTTGTACCTCTCATCAGACCTACAGACTCTTAAACTTAATTCCAAGTTTAACCTGGACAAAGAAATGGAAAAAATACATTGTAGGGGACAAGACTGCATTGGCAGTGGAGCCGATTCAATGACCTAATAGCTTGCTTTCCACCTCTGATTGCTTTGATAATGTTTATAAAAAGGAAATGATGGGCCACTCCAAACAAATTGTTACCATGAACAGATAGCAAACAGCAAAATTGGCAAATGCCATGTTAAGACTTGCATGGGTCATGGAGCTAGGGAGAACACTAATAATGTACCTTTCTGAAGGACCTGGGACATGTTTATTTCCCATATTCATTTAAAACAAAATCAAAATACTTTTAAGCAAGTTGGCTGGTTCCAAATATAGGAACAATCGAACAAAGAGGAATCTGCTAATTCCAGATGGAGTGCATATAGTCCCTTGGCACTTATTACTTACCAAATGTTTCAGAAAGCAAACACATGACCTAAAAGCGTTTGTGAGTGTGGGGTCCTCAAAAAGCTTTTAACAAGTCATGTATTTCTAACTGTATTTATTTTACCCATACACAAAAACCACTTCGTTTTCCTTTCATTTTTTTAAACAGACAATGCTCCCTTTAAAGACTATTTATGCACGATCCAGTTATCCCATAAGGCCAGGGGCTCTGAAGGTGTCTCCTTTGAAAGGCTTCAGCTGTGGAGCATCTGCTCCCTGTGTAAGGGCTGCCTTCTCTAGCACCGCGGCTGCTGCAGGTGTTTTGTTATTGTGGGATCCCACTGCCCAGTGGTGCAGGAAACAGGCACCCAAAGGTGGTTTCTCATCTGAGATGCAACATACCTTTCTGGTTTTGCTGTTTGGTGGTGGTGGGTTTTTTTTTTAAAAAATCTGATCCTTTGTACAGACCCAAGTTGTCCATCAACATCTTGAACATAGATACCAAGCCACCCTCAAAACACTCCTCCAAGCAGATTAATATAGCATTTCCCGTATACATTCTGTATTAGTTACTGAGACGTTTTGTATTCCATAGGAATAAAAATTTAATTCCATAGGAAATGGAGTCTGATTAATATACTTAGCAATTTTTTAGCGACTATTATATAATTGTTTCCTCCCCATACTAAACATTTTAAGAGAAGAATAAGTAGAAAAATCTTGATTTTGAGGCAGTTTAATTACAGTGATTTACTGTTTAGTAGCTTTCCATCCCCACCAGCATAGCACCTTAGAGAACAGGCAGTGACGTTAGCTCCTGTGCCTTCCCCAAGCTGCTGTATGACCTGTATGGCCACGAGTGCTGCTTTGAGAGATCTTCACTAAACCCCTTCAATCTGAGAAGGTGGAAAGATTTCACTTCTATTCCACTGTACAAACAGAAATATATCAGCGACAGTTTTCATAACACAGACCACAAGATCTTCAAGATTTCTGCTGTTGGTTCTCTTCTGTTGATATGACAAACCCAGACCTGCAAAAGGGGCAGAATAAAACAAACAAGGCAACAGAAAAAGTTTAAACCATCGGGCTTAATTATCAATTGGTATGTTTTTTCTATTATTACTTTCAACATCTTTATAACATGCTTTTTCTTAAAAAAAAACCCCTACCACTGTTCTCAAAGGAACAAAGAAACTCCGAAAATCCTACAGACAGTGAATTGTGACTAAAATAGACCAAAACCAGAAAGAATATTTCGTGACAGTATAAACAGGTAAGTGTAATTTAGTCTTGAGTTTTAGATGAGTGATTTCTCTTCTCTCCAAGCTTTTTAAACATTTTGTCTCTCCTTTAGCTCTGTCCTGTATTTTAAAAACCTTTTATTCAGTTAAGCTGTAATCCTTACCTTTTACTTTGGACTTCTAGGGATGTCAATTTTCATTGTCACAGACCAGAAAGAAACTGAAGGCACATGTTATTTTAGTTTTAAATAAATTTCAAAATAAAATTTGTCTGCTGACAAAGATGTACACGTACTCTCCTTGTTCAGTAACTCTTCTCTGTGTGCAGTGTGATAGTCCCTGAAGTTACTGCCGACATTTCCCTGCAAATCCTTAAGCTGCACCAGCAAACTCGACTGAACACACTATTTTACATTTTTAACTGAAATGCCTTTTGTTTTTATTTTAATGAATCTCCTAACTCCAATTTTAATTAAACTCATGTTTTTTTAATTAATTACTGACAAATGCAAATAAGGCAAACACACAAACATGTATTCACCGTTCACTCATAGATAAGTGCTGTTTTGTTATTTTATCCTGAAGAGTCAGGATTTTAAAATCTTAAAGTCTTGAGGATTACAACCCAAAATTTATTTGTACTTGGGGCTTTATGAGAATATCTTACTAGTGTACGACAAGAAGCTCAGTCACTTAAAGGAATGGAAAGCAAACTGCAGGTTCTTTAACTTTACCCAAGTTATTCTTGCTAAGCAATAGAACTCAGTAGAATTAGGCCTCTGCATACATTATTAAAAAAGAGAAACACAAGAATTTCTCCGTCATAGTTATGTTTAACCACCCTAAATACTGACAAATGCAGACACAGGCTCATTAAATGCTCTCTTTGGTTATTTAAGTTCAGCTACAATAGAAATCCTAAAAGGGAAAAATAAGAGTTAAGGAACAAACTCCAAAGCTCTGAAACCCAGGAAACCCAAAGTTAAGACTTCTAATGTCTCCTGGTACTTTCAAGTAGGGACCACTGCCAATGCCTAAGTATAACACACACTTAAATTACCTATTTTTACTGTATAAGCATTACTATTGTCAGGAGAAAATATTTCAAAATCTCATGAAATATTACTCTGAAGAGTTGCTCAGAAATGTCTTAGGTTTTCTGATGACTTTTTCAATTTAAAGCACTGTAAAAGCAGCCTATCCTTAATATGTGGGATTATTTAAATTGTTAAAGGAGGGAGCCAGAAATATTTCTTCCTGTTCTCTTCCTAGGGCTGACATGGATGAATTTGGCTATGTTCACACATCTAATTCAGCTCACTCTCACAGTCCCAGAATGACTTGAATCCACACAGAGAGGTCTCAAGCTTGCTTAAAGCCTAAGCCCAGTGCTTGAGCTCTGTCCCTCCTGGATCTCTGCCCAGAGCATAGACACAAAATAAAGCTTTGGACACAAACTAAAGCCAGTACTGGAGTGCTCAGCAAGGCAGTCCCCTGGACACTGCATTTTTCTCCTCAAGTCAGCTTTTTTTTTTTACATGCATCAAAACTACACACCTATAGAAAACATATTCTGCAAGTGTTATTAGACTTCAGGTTCCCACTTCCTTCTATAATTATTTTTAGATTATGTTTTCTGCTTTATGCATATATATATATATATATATCCACCCCAAAAATATCAGAAAGATTCCTCCACTATTTACCATGGGCTGGAAGGAGCAGGTCAAAGGGCTGACACTAAAGAATCTCTTCATCCATAAAGGCATTTACTGGCCCATAAGACTCAAGATGTGAACGTACAAATCTGTGGTGTTCCTTTCCCCACCAAGAAGGGAAATAAATAATGTTGAGAGGAAATTTATAGCTTGGAGACCTGCTTATGTAGATAACTTCTGGGCTAGTGGGAGTTTTTCCAGCTCCCTGTCCCTCTGTTTCCCCAGATGAAAGTTGGGAATAAGTCACCCTTAACAATCTGAACCAAAAATTTAATTACATTTAGCTTATCTAATTGATGTATTTTGAGAAGTTTGGCTAAAAAAGCTATTTGTTGTGTTTAAAGATATTTGTGCTCCCATCCTTGGGAAAATTCTTCACGTTCCCTGTCCTGCTGCACTTAGAAATGATCCTATCTTGATTGTGTTCCAGTTACTCAGTGTCAAAAATAATCAGGAATAGGAAAGATAAAGCACAAGAGTGTTCTGTGGAAGGCTGCAATTCTAGTGACTCCTCCTTCCCCTGCCTGTCCAGCCTAAACATATGCAATCCTTTGAAAAAAATTAAAAAAATAAAAAGTAGCAAAGAAGCGTCCATTTGTCTCCTGAGCAGTTCCTGCAGCGCCACAGTTTGCAGACATCTGTGTAGGGTTCCTAATCAGAATTTCATAGCCTAAGAAAGCCCTTAATATATCCCACGTTCCACAGCCAACTCCTTAAAAAAACGAGGAAACAAAGATATTCCCTCCTTTGCTTTTTTTTTCAATTTCTTTTCAGCCCATGCTTCGGTGAGAGGCGCAGAGGATGCCTGCACGCTGTGTGCTCTCTTGCACAGGGAACCTGGGCTCCCACCCAGGCAGCCCCCATCAAAACAAGCTTCAGCAAGAAGGGTTTTTCCTTCCTTAAGAAATATTGCAAATAGAAGATTCCCATGTTTGAAAGGTCAGAGGAAAAAAATATAATGCACTCATGAAGAGACAACCTCATTAATCCTGTTGGTTTTGGCCCAGTCAATAGAAGAAACATAAATGCTGTCAACACTGAGCTGCAAGATAAAGGATAAAAAGTGGGAATGAAATGTTTTACTGCAAGGACTGTTCTTATGGTTTCAGAACGTTTCTGGAAATAACCTGAGCTGAGAAAATGTTCCCTAGGAGGAATACATGCTGTGGGAAACTGTGTGGAAGATAAAGTTTGGTCAGTGACCTTCTCACTATCCTCTAATCACGCAGCACATACTACTCCAAAGAGGAAAAAAAAGAAAAAGGGATACTGTGCAGCAAGAGACACTTTACCTTTCCTGCATTACATGAACTGAAGTGGAAAACACTAGAGTTATCATATATCTCTATTTCATGCTTTTGGATACTGTAGTGAAATAATAATCTACTGTAACTCACTGGGAAAAAAATGTGACTTTTGGTTTAGGGCACTTTAATAGCACAAAATGCAATACACCTTCAGTGAGCATAAAAACAAATGACTGGAAGTTGCTAAAAGGGGAACATGCCTTTTCATCTGTGCAACATTAGAAACGGAGAAAGATCATCACATTTCTCATCCAAAAGCAGGAATGACAGAGAGGAGGAAGATGCAACACTACCTCTCCAGTGCAGACAGTTCCCAGGGATGATACATTGCAGAAAAGCTCAGTTTAAATACTTCCACGTTAATGCATCAGCAGCATTCAGATACTGTATCTGTACAGACAGAGTGAATAAATATTAGCATATGTGGTTACTCCTGGGAAGATTAGGGAGTCATCAAATATGGATGTCCCAAGAGCTTCACAAGCAGTGAGGGTATTAAAAAAAACCCACCTTGAGATATTTGTGGGAAATATATGTTTATTCCTTCTTTTTTTTTTTTTTTTTTAATTTTTAATTTTTCCTGCAAAGAGGCAGATTACTGTAATTACTTCAATTGTCTTGAAAAGGTGGTTATTTGAGGACTGACATTGCATGCACAGAAATGCCAAAAGCTTTTTCAGTTTCTGTAGCACGAATTTCAGAAATACAGTGTGATCTTCCTGAAATGGCATTACAGGGGTAATGCCACAGCACAGAAGACGGGTAAATATTTTCCTTGTACTCATCAGTTACTGGCTGTTGACAAATACACTACCTAGAGTGGTAATGCAAAGTAATGATGTCATTACAGGGAGATAAACAACACAGCTGCAATGTATGTCTGTAATTCTTGCAAAATAGAGGGCTGGGGTCTTTTGTACCTCAGATCATTCAAATATTCCACCAAACATCATATAAATAATTGCAAAAGTGACTGCTGAGCTAATTCAGACACAATACAGGCTAGCCTGAACTGCTGAAATTAGAGGTAACCCTTTTTTTTGAAGAGTCCTTAGAAATAAAGGGAATGGAATGGACGGGATGAGATTTCTTTCTGTCTCCTTCACTTGCTGGTTTCAAATCAGACATGAAACAGAATGGGTGTAATAAGCTATTCTCTTACTTTTCTTCTATCCATCTGGAAACAAGAACTACCAGAAGTCTGACAAGAAAGCCTGATCTCCAGCCAGACATCTAGAAATGTTAATAAGAGCTCCTTATTCAAACAGCACCTTCAAAACTTCTTAACTAACAGGAAAAGAACCTCAGATGTTTCATCATCTACCATTTATTCCTGGAAAAAACCAAGAAATGCCCTACAAAATTCTCCTGCTACCCTATGTAACAAAGCCTACATATATAAAAATACAGAGATATACACGATAATGCTTGTGACTACAGATGATATTAGGAATAAAACCTTTTCAAAAGCCTTCAAGAGATGAAAAGTGGGAAACAGCAATGTAAGAAATTTTCTTTCGTGGGCTTTGCTCAAAATAAATTTGTGGGAGGAGAGTATTCCTTTTGCTTAAGTGTCAGCTCAGAGCTTTCCAGGTGCAAACCAGAAATACCTCAGAGACTCCCTGATGATGAGGGAGCATCTCCAGTGCTTCGGTGGACACTGATGCAAAATGAGCTCAGGACCACACAGGATCTGAGAGGGGTTTACATTTTTATGTACAACCCTGCTTTGAGGGGTGGCACACTGCAATAGCAAAGTCACCAGCAGAATTTCCCTTCTCCATTTTGTGCAGTATAACTTAATGGCAGTATCGACATTTTCTGTGATATACATCCTGTGATCAGTGCAATTACTGCATGTCATCACCACTGTAAATTTACCGAGCCTGAAACCATTTTAAACTTAAACTGCATACTTAAGAACTACTATCCACCTCCTCTTTGTAAATTAGCTATATGATTTATCTGTGGGAACCATTTCAAAAAGTATACATTCAGAAATATATATACCACATGATGTCTTTTCCATATGGCATCTCATAATTATTTTGCTGTATGTGAACACGATGAAAACAGTTTCATCATTCTCTAAGGGTTAGGGTAAATTATTTCAATTAGACATATTTCAGAGCAAACATTACCTTAGGGTTTATTAGTAATAGTACCTGAGAAGGAACAGCTGCCTTTTAAGCAGCAAGAACTGTCAGCTTCTCACTGCCCCCCTGTAGCACCCCTTTTGTGACTTTAAAAAAATGCCAGATTTTCTCATGCTTTACCTAAACAGAGAACTTGGCAGCAGAGACCTGGTTGTAATCCTCAGCAAGGGAGCTGGTGGGTGGATTTTTTTCTCTATAAACTCTTGTATAAACCACACCAGTCTCCTGGTATTTATTTTGTGTAATGTTGGAAATCACACACAGATCCAACAGGTCATGTAAAGGAGTTTTGTAACTTCCTGAAACCCTTTCAGGCAAAATCTTTTCTCCAGCAGCAGTCCAGGTCACCAGGATATTATCACCATTTTTAAGGGCAAGGTTCCTCGACCATTTGCAATAGTATAGCTTTGAAACAATGAAATGCAAATCTAAATGAGATCAGCTAATTATTAGAAACTGCTATTAGAATTATTAAAATTAGCTCCATCATTAAAGTGTATGGACTGTTTTGTAAGCACAGAATTTACGAACAGCTTCTCTTGCAGTTTCATGTTCTTTCCTCACCTAGCTGTTTTTACATATTAATGCTGTCATATAACGTACACTGATTTTGAAGTACTGCTGCTGTGATGACACCCAGCTGCACAAAATAACCCAGTTGCTTTGATGCACCACACCACTCTACAAGCACATCTGCATCTTTGCAAGAAATATTTGTATTTTTTGCACACTAATGCCTAAGAATCACCTAGGATCATACACAACCCTAAAATGCTGAAGTGAAAGTCTGCTGAGAGCCAGTCAGTGAAACAGGCATTGAAAAATCTCTGCCTCTCCTCACCCTATACAACTTTCAGAAAGGTGAGTGAACTGACCCTGCACACACAGTCACTAAATCTGGGTTGAAAAAAGGGACAGAGTTACGTCCGTTGGCTAATAAATAATGCAGGTACAATCACAGAGAGGGCTGGTGTGACTGACTGCTTGTTACAACCTGTGGGCTGGAAGAAAATTGTTGTGGAGCTGTAGCTCTTGGTCTGAGAGTGGGAAGTGAGAGCATCAACCCCCTCTTTAATCTTGCTATTCTGACCTCATGTGTGGAGGAAGGCTGAATGCACTGAGTATGGAAAAAATAAGAGCTTAAACTGAAATAACATCTAATAGTATTTCACTATTATCTATGTGGTAATAAAACCATCTATTAAAGACTTTAAAAATGAGTATGCTGAGAAATCAGTTCTCACCTTGACTGCCAGTCTTTGAATCCAGCAAATCCTGTGTGCCTGTGAAGAGAGATCTTCTAATTCATTTAGCATGTCACTGCCATCTCAAATATATATATACACACAAACAACACAAAAAGAAAGTGTATGTACTTACATGCATAACTGTAGGTATAAC
>JBCJKH010022587.1:0-10667 GCA_039877255.1 Loriculus beryllinus
TGCCCCATCCCTGGCAGTGTTCAAGGCCAGGTTGGACACAGGGGCTTGGAGCAAGCTGCTCCAGTGGAAGGGTCCCTACCCATGGCAGGGGTTGGAGCTGGAGGAGCTTTAAGGTCCCTTCTAACCCAAACCAGGCTGGGATTCCATGACTGTATAAATTCAAACCATCTTCAGTTTGGAAACCACTGCCACCAGCACCACTGGAACCCATGTACCCACAGGTTTGTGGTACTGCAGCCAGTGGGAGCACCAGCAATGCACCATGGCTGAGCATCACTCCTCTGCTTACCCTGGAAATATTGCCATGCACCATGCTCTGGGGAATCTGGAAACCCCATCTCCTCCCTGCCTCCTGTTACTTCAGTGCCTTGCTGCCTTCCTTTGCTAGAGTCCATAACGTTGCAATGGGGATTAATTTGGCTTCATGCCTTCATTTCCATCCTTGGCCTTGAATGTCCTTTGAGCTCCTCTTAAAAAAGAGATTGATTAATATGAAATTACTCAAAGTCCTTTTAGCCAGTGCCAGTTTTGACACCGAGAAGGGAAGCGCAGGATAATGGTGCCCAAGTCAAACATTTGCCAAATTAATTCCTCTGCTAGAAATTGTTTCAGATTTGGAGTATTGTTTTAAGAATCCATCATGCAGTAATTCTTTAATTAGCTTGGTGTTTGCTTGGGTGAGGACACCTCGATCTGATTTATGTGGAGGCAAAACATTTGAGGTAAATGCCTTTTTACACACATCCCAACACAAAAGGGAAGGAAAAAAATCACAACCAGGTGCAGGAGACCTCTGAAAGCTACAAAATGCCTCTTAAACTTCATGGGAGTATGGAGGTGGAGGGAATTTGGTCTTGGGTATCAGAAGGGATGGGGTATGGGATTGGGTATGGGCAGGACAGGCAGCAGTGCTGATGTCCGCTGGCTGCTGGCCACAGCCTTGGGAAATTGCATTAGGGCCACTGCTTCTCTGCAGAACTGCTGCTAATGCATTAATGCTCCTTTTAGGATCAGGGCTCATCGATCCCTCATCTCTGAATAACTAATTCCAGCCCCACACTTGGAAATCTTCCCGTTTCCAGCAGTTCCCTGTGCCTCCATCCATGTGATGAAAGCGTTGGGGCTCAGCACCCCATCTCCCCTCTGCTTCTTCATCACTGTCCTTTACTTCTGGCAGAACATCACCACTGCCACTAAGGGTTCGATGCTGAAAGCATTGAAGCCTCAAAACCCAGAGGGCCCCAACCACAGCTCCTGAGGTTGCTGAATCAGCAGGACATCTCTCCCCTGCAACTCTTGCTCTCAATTTTGCTCTGGGTTAATTGAAAGAGGCAGAAGATTCTATTTTTGGTGGTCTTAAGTTAACAGCAACACAAAACTCACCATCACCCCAGCACAAATTAGTTGCAAAACTCTTCAAACTGCCTCAAATTTCCCACAAAATTCTCCTTTCCTGCTTTTCCACATTGGCACCATTAACCCCATTCCTTCCCCTTGCTGGGGATAGGTCAGGACTGATCATCCCCCCCCAATGCTACCCCAGTACATGCACTAAGTCAACAGAAACCTCTCCAGAACTTGCTTGCAGCATCCCGGCTGCTTGCTGCATGCCCAGGAGCTTCCTACTCCCACAGCAATTCCTTTTCACTGGTGGGTGAAGCCATTCCCACCTCATCCAGCACTTTGGCAATCAAGGCATTATATAACACCACGATATTAAGATTTCTTCCAGCCCCCATAGGATGCCTATAAATAAAGGAGAGGGGAAAATAATCCCAGTGCAACCTGGTGATGGATATATCCACCCTCTGCATCCATGTGCAGCTAAAACTCCCCAGGGAAAAGGAACGGGAGGCCACGCTGGGCTTGAATTCAGGCCAGCACCTAAAAAAGACCCCCAGGATTTGACCACCATGGGCCAGGTAAGGAGCAGCCCCCCTCAAACCCTCCAAGCTTGGGGTCAAGCTGCCTTTCTGCTCCTCAAGGGGAGGTTGCATTGCCCACCCCGCTCAGGAGCTGATTCTGATGACAATCACAGGAAAACCCACCCAGGACCTCCCCATCCCTCTCAAATCCTCCTTCCAGAGCCAAAGAGCCTCACTGTGAACCCCAAAAGCTGCTTTTAAACTCAAAATCCCTCACCCCTAACCCAAACCTACTCTGATGTTGGCATGAAAGGTGGTGGAGAGGCCGTAAGAGAGAACAGGTGAATTTGAGGGGGGAGTGAGAAAGGATTTGAGGAGAAAAAAGATGGATTTGGGGAGGCAAAAATAGAGATTTGGCCTCAGGGAGAGTAAGGGGAGAGGGGAAGAGGATGCTGAGGAAAGCTTCAAAGCTAAAGACTGCATAAATCGGGGCTGAGCTGAACCAAGTCTGCAGGGACACACTCAAATACTGCTCTGCAGCGTGTGCCTTCATTCTGGACAGTGAAATCCCATTTATCTCTCCCTTTTCTTTGCATTTCTTCGGGATTCATTCATTTAAGGCTGAAATCCCTAAATGGCCTTTTTCTCTCCCCCGACCCTTCCTGTCTCTTCCTAAGCTGCTTTAATTTCCCAACAAGATTTATTCCAGCTACATTCCCTCCTGTTACTGATGATCCTGGCTCGTGAATTGTCGCTGGAGGATTTGCTCTCCTTCTATTGCTCCACAAATGCAACGGGCATAAGGAGCTGGTAGAGGCAAAGAAATCCTTCAAGTTCTCAAAAATCCCATCTTTCCACAAGTTCCCAAGGTTTCTCCCATCAAAGAGACCTCAGAGATGGCTGCAGCCATGATTTTCCCAGTTTTCATCCACTCTCTGCTTTTACATATTACTTCTGGTGATGATAGAACACCAAATGCTCCCAGTATTTTTATCCCATAAAAACGAAAGTCACATTTTAAAGGCAAAGGATTAAGGCAAGAAGGGGGCTCAAACACAGCCAGCCCTAGCAAATCCTAACAGGAGAGACTCAACTTTGTCTTTAATGGGATGGAAAATACACCACAAAAGGGGAAAACACATATTGGTGATAGAAAGGAACTAACTGGATGGTGTAAATGTTGTTTTAATCCCAATTTTTGGATAAATGTGTCCTCAAAATATTGTTGGTTTCTGCTTCCTAAAGCTCTGCTTTGCCCTGGGTGGATGGGAGATGGGACCAGGGGGAGCAGTTTCTCTGCAGGATATTGATAAATACTTCTGCCCTGAGTCGGGCAGGGAAATATTATATACATATATATATATCTGTAAAATCTCCAGGAAGTCTGAATGATGAAGGCCTTTAAAATATGATCAGTTCAATCCACGTATTTCAGTGCGGCTTTAACCATTTCACACTTTCCTCCTCTTCCCCTCACCTCTTCTCCCATTTATTTTCCTAATTTTTTCCAAGGAAAAAGACCTCAAATTTAAAACACAGCCACCTAGAAAAGAACAATAATCCTTAAACAGATTTGTTTTCATTTTTCCCAAGTTTGAAACCGTTCTCCTTCAAATTTCAGTCTTCATCAGCTCCATCCTCCAACCTCATCCTGCCCCCGCAGCCGCCCGGGGTGACGTTGAGCCCATTAGAAAGCCATAGGCTGTAAATCATCCCATTCCCAAATGGCTGGTCAAAAAGGAGGAAGACTGATGGAAGTCTTATTTAAATATTTGGAAGTCATTTGGAGGCATTTAAGTCTTTCTTCACTTGCTTGTCCCTCTCCAGCCAGCCCAGGGCATGAAAGGAAGACAGATAGCTGAAATAAAGCTTCTAATTGGCACCTTTTCCCCTGTCTTTAGCCACTTTTGAGGCATAATCGTGATGAATAAGATGATGACATGGTGCTGGCACATGGGAGAAAGTGGTGGGATGGAAGCATCCCCTCTCCATCCTAATTTCCAGCACTGCCATGGGAGCCTGCTGCCTTTTTATCTGCCACATTTGAGCAAGGATGCTGCAGCCCACTGCCCACCCCTATCTCCCAGGGAAGGAGATTTCTCTCCAGGCAGGAGTCAGAGCCTCCAAGTGCTTTTGCAAACTCTAAATCCCATTTTCCATATTGACTTTTAACAAGTCTCAGGCAATTTGGCTGAACAAGCACCGGGCACAACGTTGCAACAGCCTCCATCCACCCAAAATCCTAAGGTGCCCATCTCTCATTGGGATATTTTGGCATTTTGGTTTGTGTTTTTACGTGAAAAACGCGACATGACACTATTTCCCAGGAGCAAAACCTCATACAATGAATTTCCCACATGGATTCAGGATGCAATTCCTAAAAATAAGCATTTTTATAAGCTTATGGCAGCTTCCTCTAATGCATGGCATCCTTGCAAAGGAGCCCAGCATCCTGCAGCTCCATCCTAACCAGTGGGAAGAGACAGCACATTAAGCATCTTGGGGCTAAAAAGAAGGAAACCAAAGCTGAAGGCTGCAGGAGCTGTTTCCTAAAAATTCCATCTATTGAGTTTAACCTCAATTCCCCAAGGATGAGTTGAGGTTGTGATGAGATTTTGGGTTCAAGCATCATGCTCGGTTCCCAAGTTTCCCCCCAAAGCCCCTTCCTCTGAGCGTAATGTGCCAACGGATGGCTTTGGTCCCCCTTTGCTTTATTCATGGAGATTTGCATTGATTTTACAATAAAACATTATGGGTTCTGCTTGGGGGAAAAAAAATCATAGTAAAAGTAAATACTGTTGATCTGCTGCTTAATTCAGGCCAGGATTTACGCTAAGGTTGCAAGAGCTCAGCCTTTTTATGTGATAGTTTTAGGGGCCTTTTAGAAATTACTTCTTTATGAAAGTTTCTGCTGTTTGAGAGCGCCCATCTTTCCAAGCTGTGCAATGGTTTGGGGTTTTTATTGGTGTATCTCTTACTATAGACACCAAAGGGGCATTTCAGAGTCCTTTTAGCCCAAATAGCATCGTTCACCATTGTATTTCAGCCTCAGCTGCACCAGTAACTTGATTTTTGCTGGGGTCCAGTGGTCCCTCCACTCCCCTGCACCCTTAGGAGAAGCACAGCTTCATTCAACACCCATTCGTGGTGGCCAGCTTGTGCAAGAACCCACAGTTTCAGGAAACACAAGATAATGCCCATTTTTCCTCCCTGTCCCCACGTAAACTACTAGGAAACAGGGTGCAAAAATCCATGTAAAATAGCACAAAATCAGTCAGTTTTGGTCTGCTGTGGATGTGAATCCCCCCAGGTCCCACTGATTGACAAAGAACACCACCAACTTTCACCCATTGTGAGAACAGCCCCTCTGCATTTGCTGCTTGCCTTTGGCAGGTCACGTAAATATCATAGAATCATAGAATACTTAGGGCTGGAAAGGACCTTAGGATCATGAAATGGTTTGGGCTGAAAGGAAGCTTAAAGATCATCTTGTTCCAATCTCATATTGATATATTCCAATATTAATATGGGATGTTTATATCAATAAATCTCACATCCATAATAAATTAAAACAAGCATTACTCACAGAATACCAGACTGGGTTGAAAGAGACCTTAAAGCTCATCCAGCTCCAAGCCACCTTCCACTAGACAAGGTTGCTCCAAGCCCTGCCCAACCTCATCCAGTTCCAAGGGTTTGGAACTGGGTGAGCTTTAAGCTTCCTTTCAAATCCAGGCATTCCATTAGTCTATATTACAACTGGGCACAGAGAAAACGAGCTCAGGAGACGCTTATCTTTCCTCTAGAGAAGGTTTTTCCACCTTCCCCTTGCAGGGTGACCTGTGCTGCTACAATAACATCGGGGTACTTGTGATCTCCTGCTTGCAGTAGGCAGCCTAAAGGAATCCAGTTGGGTTTTGCCCTGGAGGAGCAACACCTCTCCTGAGCAGATAACGGCCAAGTTCAGAAACTCACGCCCTGCGAATGCGAAAATTGGATTTCACTGATGTCCTCACACAAAACAGAAAATCAAAGGAAAAATCCCAATTTCCCCGACTCTCCGGAGGAAAACTCCTCCGACAGCGTCGGTTCAGGCTTCTCTGAAACGTCAGTTGATGCATTTCAAAACCAAACTGAAACCCAACCGCTTCAAAGCGGAGGAAAGAAATAAATATAGCGGTTAGGTTTTGAACAACATGAAAGATGAAACAAAGCATTTCTGTTCTCTCTGGACCTTTCATCCCCAAACATAATCCTGGTGAAACCAGAAGCATTTTTGCATCTTATGGAGATGCTGTTTTCTCATATAGATTATAATGCAAGCAAGATGTCTCCCGTTAGATGTACCAACCCTTTGTCACCTTCCTGGAAGTCTGTCACCAAGGCTGGATTTGATATGAATTGCCTGGGGACCCAAATGCATCTTTAGAAACCAGTTCTTTGATTTTGCAAATTAGAATTCTAATCTATTAAAGCAACCAAGTGATGCTTATTATAAATGGGATCTCCTCACAGCGCCTGCATATAGCGGGGTGGGTCCAATGATGGGTATAAGCTTCCTCCCTTGCTGTTTGGTCTGTGTCACTCAACAGTGGCCCCAGTCGTGTCTGCCACCAATAAACACAATTTTGGGGTAGGATATTCTCCTGCTGGCAGACGCCTATTTCCCAGCCTGTCAGGTGCAAATGAGATCTCCATCGCAACCTTCTCCAGGAGCATCTTCTGGTGAGATGTCATTGCCTTGGAAACAGGCACCGTGCTGCTGTGACAGCAGCATTTCTCCTGGTGGAGAGTCCCACACTCTCCCCAGCTGCCAGTATTCACAGTCAGAGTAGTTCTACCAGGTCCCACAGCTACCCAAATGCTGACACTGGTGTCCTCCAAACATGTGGGGACAACCCCAGACTCCTCAAGCTTTGACAAAGTGGGTTCCTCCACGACCCATGTTTGGGGACAGGACACTACCCCACCACAGGGTCCCTTGTGGAATGGGAACAGCTACATTTTCCATGGTCCAAAGGCAATATTACCATCAAATATCCCCATGAGATACCAAAATGCATGTCTTAAGATATGCTCTCCCTCTTGAACAAGTACATGGCACAATGGAGATGCTCAACTGCTTTTTGCTGTGTCCCCTTAGCAGCACCAGATGTCCTATAGGACCAGTTATCTCCAGTTATAAGCTGAGGAGTCCTCCTGAGATGTTGATTGCAAAATCAATAGGTGTTTCATTTTAATTAGATTTCTGAGCCAAGCAGGAAAGCTGAAGCTGCTTCCACCTCTCTTCTTGCACCAGGGCTGTGATGTAAACAGAACAATGGACTGTTCCATCATAGCCAGACAAGCCAAACACTTGGGCCAGTCCAGCCCATGGACATGAGATCAAGATGCTTATATCAGTGAGAACAGCTTGGAACCACCCAAATCTCACTTTTGTTCTCCTGCCGTATCCAAACAATCACCCAAATCTCAGTTTTCTTCTCCTGCCCCATCCAAATCACATCTTCTGGCTGTTGCTACCAGCTTTAAGAACATCCAGAGAGTCTGAGTGCTGACTGAAAGAAGAGGGAGAGCTGGGGTAACCCATGAATTATGATTTATGGGGATTACATGATTCGACAGATGCAGGAGACTAGGGAGTCTCCAGCCAGTGGTGTATCTCTCAAATAACCACCATCGCTGGCTCTTGGCTCCAAAAGTTTCCAAGGAAACAACCCTGCCTTTTAGCTCTTGGTTGTGCCAAGGAGGTTTTTGGAGAGATGGATTTTTGCTTTCCTCATACAACCACAGCAGATCGTCCCCCAGCATGCCCAAGCATCATTGCTGAAGATGTTACTGACTAAACCCCCTCATTTTCCTGCTTGCATCTGCCTCCATGGAGCAGCAGAGGGAATTTCAGATGCACAAAGTGGATCGATACCGCCTTGTTTGACTGCCCACGTTAATTTGCAATTTGGATGCAGAAGCTGCATGCACACTGACAAGAAGCTGAAAGCAGAAGAGGAGCAGCCCCTGGTCCTTTGAGGGTTTGTGAGGCTGGAGAGATGTGCACAGCTATCAAGGAAGACAAGCAAGACCCCAACCAAACCCCAACCTTAATTGTGGCACTGGGCTGCTAAAATACCCCTGTGCTTTGGAGGAGGATAGCACTGCTCCGCAGCCCTCCATCTCTACTCTAACACCCACTAGTTCCACAGGACAAGGAAAACCAAGAAGGAAAAACTCAGGACAAAGCAGCACTGCACCACTGCAGGCAAAAATGATGTGCAAATGCTCCTTTTGCTGCATTTTCATGTTCCCCACAGCACCCAAACACAGATGCTGATGCAAAGCACATGCTCAATAGCAATTTTTGGGGAATACATATCACCCAAAGGGATATAATCTGATATCATACTGCCTCTCTCCCTTTCCCAGGGCAAGCTCACCTCATCAGCACCTTTGAAACAGATGAGGTTTGGGTTTTTATTGCACCTCCAACCCCACAATCCCCAGGAGTTCCACCCAAAGGAAACTTATTTGCACAGCAGAGGTGTCCCATTTGGAAAAGCCAATATTCACCCTCAGGCTCATAAAGCAATTGGAAAATGCAGAGATGTGAAAGGAGGCAAATATACCCCAAAATAAGGTTTGAGAACTCCATGAGCACACCACTGTTCCCTATCCCTGTAGCAGATGTTCCTGTAAAGAGCTATTTGTGGTCCATGTCCCCAGGCACAAGAGGGGCAACTCCATGAACCTCACCCCAATTTCTTCCCATCCCCCCATTTTAGAAATTAGGCCATTGTCTAATTGCTTCACCACTGCAGAAAGCCCTTTTTTTGCAGCAAACTTGCCAAAAATCACAAATTCAAGTGCTCCTGGGTATGGGAGAAGCCAGAGTGACTGCTGCTGGTGCCAGGCATTGAAATAGTTGACCCCAATACTTCAATTGCAGTGCTTTCTTGCTAAATAGCCTTTCAGAAGGTATTTATGAGCTCAAGTCCCCAAAGGATGCTCAATGAGAATGAATGCTAAACTAGGTCCCCCAGAAAGACCAAATCCAAAGGGATTCATGCACGGAGGTGCCTTGGAAAGGGTCACCCATCCCCACAAGGACAGTGATGGGCACTGCTGCAAAACCGCTTCACCCCAGAAATAACATAATGAAAGAAATAATATAATGACATTATAATTATAAGTTAATTAAAGCAGAAGAGATCAAAGACACTTTAGACAGATTAATGATATGGCAAGTGCCAGAAATTTTCTCCAGTTTATGCATCAACTGCATCACCAGTGCCTATTTTCAGGCTCTGGTGCTTTTGTGTGTGCCGGGCAGCTCTTTCATTCCCCCCTCCTGGTCCCCCCCTCTTTTCCCTTGCCTCTCTTGATGGATGAAGGATTTGAAGTCCTAACAGCTGCAGGGATTTGTGTGGGGAAGAGAAGCGACATTCAAAGGATTATCAAGTGAAAAAATCAACTCCCTTTAAAAAAAGAGAGATATAATAAAAAAGGAGAGGGCTGGAGAAATTGCAGGCACATGTAGAGAGATGTGTATATATCTATATTTAGTTATATATTTAGCTATATATATGTTTAGTTTCATATTTTATACCTGTTTCTTTAAATATACATATAAATATATAAATATACATATAGAGAGCGCAAACTGGTCTAGTGGGAGGTGTCTCTGCCCATGGCAGTGTGTTGGCACTAAATGAACTTAAAGTCCTTCCCAAGCTAAACCATTCTATGGTTATATATTTATATATCTGTAAATAAAATAGAGAGGGGTCAAAAGAAAAACAAGAAGAGCAAGGTCAGGAATAAGCCAGTAAGCTACAGACTGGAGGGAAATGGGGTACTTTTCGGGATGCTGAGCATGGCGTTTTCCAGCTTTCAGCTCCTCATCCCTTGTTTTCCCTCCCTTGGCTGAAGATGATGGGTTTCTTCTTTTTCTCCCCATGGAATGCTCTTCTCTGTGTTAGGGCGGTGCATGTGCCCATGGGACTATATAGAGAACTGGGGGGGTGTCTCAAGATCTCATTTTCTCTCTGCATTGCCTCCAAAGACTATGTTTCCGCAGGGAAAAGCAAGCTGAAGCCCAGATAGAAAAAGGAAAAGAAACCTTTATAAACACTTCCAAACTGGCAGCCTAAATTCAAATTTCCTGGGGAAGGAGAAAAATACAGCCTGGAAAACCAAAGGAGAGCTGGAAAAATACTCCAGCACCCCAACACGCCTCAGAAGGGGAAGAAACACCAGCAAAAGTCCCCTTTCAATGTATTCTTACCCTTGTCCCCAAAGGACATCCTTCCATCATGGGATGAGGACAGGCTGGGGTAAGCTGACTCCCATAATTGCTGTCTCTAAACATCTACAGGCAAGGGCTTGACCAGGCAGGAAAAAACCTGATGGCAGGTTAACCATCTTTCATCTAGGTCATTTAAAAGAAGGGAAAGGCATTTGCATGTGATTTTAACTAAAATACTCATTCAGATGTGCCAGTTAAATTGACTTGCTGGGAATTTCTTCCTCTTTGGTGTGAGCAGATTAAGCCCTAGTGTTCCTCTAAGAACTCCTCAAATCCAGTTACACGTTCCAGCTGTTTTACACATTCCCCCAGCCTCAAAACACAGCAAAATACATAAACCAGAACGAGTTTTGAACCACTGGCAATCTTACAGATTTCATTCTGTCTCAAGGATGCTGCCGAGACGGAGGGCTGAGCAACAACCCTGGGGTTTTCAACCGCATGCCTTGAGAGGCATCATCATAAATCACTGCAAGCCATTCTTTATCCCCCTCCAAATATTG
>JBCJKH010022588.1:0-11805 GCA_039877255.1 Loriculus beryllinus
TACAACATATACCACATGACAAGGAATTAAATTAATTTATGACTCTACAACTCAACAGGAGTAATTTGGATGCTGTGGAGAGAAGAGAGGGCTCATTGAGTCTCCAAAAGCAGTCACTTATGCTGCTGTGAAATGCTGAGTAACTTGTGCAGCTCTGGTCACAGGTTCCCTGGCACCAGTAATGTATAGAAGCAAAACAGTATAGCCTTGTCCCAGAGAGCTTGTAGTTAGAGTGTTCTGTCTGGGGAAAATTCCCTTTAAGTATGTGATCAATTCTTTACTGTTAACTGGGCTTTCTCCAAAGATGTGAAGTAGCTAATAATGAAGAGAAGTTGTCCTTATTTGTTGTCCTTATTTGTCTGCCTATTGTAGAATCCTAAAACCCACTGAGTATGAGCTGCTATCTATTGTGATCTGCTGTTTGTCTGAAGAAGACATCTGATAGTGTCAATCAAACTTCTCATTTATTGATTTTTCTACTGCTTGCTTAACAAACCCAATGCATTTCACAATGTGTTGCCAATACTATCAGCATTTTTGTGGGAGCTGTTGTTCACATTTTGACTGAAATTATTATTGCAATTGCTTTGAAATGATAAAATTTTTCATTTAATGAAAACCATCTCCCTGGAAATCATACTGGCTTTCAGATTAATTATATATGTATTTCACACATCTGTGATTCTGAGGTCCTGTATCAATTTCATCATTCCTTTTCTTACGCCTTTCTTCTGCATAAAATGTCAGAAGCAGAAATGAGAGTGTTTACTAGTGCTATCCAATACAAAGCAAAGTTAAACACAGGCTGGTGTCCAGCTCTTCACTCTTTTTCAGGAGGTGCTAGATTAGGTTGATGTTGTTTTCCAGCATCATAGAACTGGATTGGGCTGGAGGAGGATTATACATCATGTAACTTGCCTGATGCTTTACTGCATAGTGCTTGAATTCCTGTAATCTTTCCTCAGAGAGTGCCAGCTACCTGTCAGATGTTACTATGCCAGGTACACCAGGATTAGAAAAATTACTTAGGATATGTGTGTGTAGCTTTAATACATCCTCATAAAATTAGGCTGGAGAAGTGGAAATGTGTAGTTTCAAATGAACAATACTTTTCAATAAGGTTATGTTATTCCATGTCATTCACAGGAGATTTTCTGCTTGTTGTAGCATATTTTGGGGTTTCCCCCCTCCTCTGAAATTCTGCTCACCTGTGCATGGTATAATTCAGGGATGCCTTTAACATTTCTTAATTCCCAAATGACCAGTGTAATCCTGACCTTACCCAAGCATAGCATCTTGGGAATCACCATTTCTAGAGAATCCCCTCTAGTGCTAGAAGTGCGCTACCTTAAACTGTACTAGTGGTTGGAAGCATGCTTTCCCACACTCTTGTGTTAATCACCACAGGCAAAATGCAGCCTTTCCTCCTGGAAATCATTGTCCACAGTCTGAGACAAAGTTATTCATTTAAAAATGAGACTGATGTGCACACAATTAAGCTCTGGACTTCTGCTGAATGCCCTGGAGATCGGGTCAGTGCCCAGCAGAACTCTCCACTGCTTTCATTTGAAAGTGTGTCTATTTTTAAAGGCTTGTCTGGGCAATGACAAAATGGAATTACTGTTACTTCAGAGAGCACGCAGTTACATTAAAAAAAGAAAAAAGGGGGGGGGGGGGAGTGGGCAAGAAGCAGAAGTGCCCCATGTCCCATTGTCTTCTTGGTGCATCCATCTAGTTTTCGTTAGTGCCAAAAAGGCATATACTTCTCCTTTCAATAGTCAATGTTGAGCTGTAAAATGACAGTGTCACTACTCTCTGAAACGGCCACTGACAGATTAATTCTGTGCTTGCTGTCCTAATGCCTACAGGAGCATTTCCTTTACCTCTTTCAGTTTGTCACTGCTTTTGAGATTTTTATCCTATTTTCTTTGGACCTTGTGCAGAGCCGTGCTGTATAGTCACTGTTAATGCAGCTAGTTTGGCCGTGTAATCCTTGTACAGTTTACCCTTTCAAAGTATGTTGGTATCCCTTTGTATCTTGAGGGATGGATACTGATGGTGATTTCAACTTTATCATGATCCACCTGCATGCTTTTCTGCTTTTGCTGGAGGGTATGTTGTCTCTCTTAAATGGGATTTACATATTTCATGCCCATTCAGCCCAGCAGCTTTTGCTGTCTTCACAATCGCCTTGAGCCTTTGATCATTTTCTTCTGCTGGTTTACCCCAGCTTAAAATGCCATCTGTATCCATACCATCAACAGTTTGTTGTTCTAGTAACAACCCAAATGGCAGGCTGCAGAAACAGCATTTCTCTAAAGGAGTGTGCAGTCTGCACAAATGAGAGCACTGTTTTTTGAATCCTGCTGATGTATCCAATGTAGAAAAAGATTTGGCAGTCTTTCTCCAATATTTTTCTTCTTGTAGACAATAAAATATGTTCCTTTTTACATTGTTAGTTACCTTTTAGCTCTGTACATCAGTAAAATTCTTCATCCTCTTCCCACAGTAGTCAAGGAGTTTCCTCATTTTGATGATTCTTCTGTTTACATTATGATTCCCAGTTTATTTTAGCCTTTGATTTAGCAGTCACAGAATTTGAGACAGCTTGGCTTTTCCACTTGTATTTCTTACAGTGTTCATTCTGACTCCTTGTAATGCATCTTCAATGACTCTTTGGCAGTTTTGGCCTCCTGGCTTTTCAGTGAATACATTTGCTTGATGATATCCAGGACATAAAATACTTTTTTTTGTCCAGTATTGGGTGCTCTTTTCCATGATTATGACCAGTGCTGAAAATTGTGTGCCCTCCAGTTTGTGATTTTTCTATATGATCTTGCCTTCACTTTTTTCACCCCTCTCTTATTCTGGCTTTTGAAATGAGTTATTTGTGGTGGTATTGACAACATACTGGCTTAAGCCTAGATATCCTGCTGAAGATTGTTAGAGGCCCTCAGTGACACGGTTTAGTGGTGGACTTTGCAGTCCCGGGGGAACAGTTGGACTTGATGATCTTAAAGGTCTTTTCCAACGTAGTTGATTCTATGAAATGTCTCAATTGTTCTCAAGCTGGTAATGCATTCATCTAAGTATCATGGTGTCCCTGCCACCTTGGGGCAATTTGTTGTTCTGTTGGTGCTTTCCTCTCCCTGCCTGTTGCTGGTAGCTGCTTTCTTGGCTGCAAGGTGTGATCCAGAGCTGCAAAATGGTTCTGCACTACTAGAGGTAGCAGAGACTGAAATCTAGCAACTGTCCTGGTTAGTGTGGTCTTTGAGTAGAAGGAGGCTGCATGTCACTTGCAGGAGAGCAGGGCTGATAGAGCTCCTTACAGCAGCAGCCTGATCATGCCTGTCTAATACAATTAGCAGAACTCTTGCTTCTTGTACTAGGGCCCATCTGATAATGGCAGTAGTTGGGGATGTGCTGCCAGAGAGATGGCCTCTTAGAAAAAAGTAATCAAACCTTATTAGGTTAAAATCACCACCTTCAGATGCACTTGGGAGCAGATGGGAAGCTTGTGCAGTACCCAGAGGACAGGTGGGTTGTACTTATGCCAGCTTGCTCTTCTAAGCAGGTGAATTGCTGTCTCTAGACTAACTGAGGCTCTCTAGGGCTCTCTGAGGTGCTGCACTGTGTCTCTCCTAGCAGGAAGGAGATAGAGGCGTGCACATACAGTGCAACACTGCATTAACAGCTAGGCAGACAGCTGCCTGTGCTCAGCCTAGAGCTGGCCTGAGCATAGCACTACACTGTGCTTCCAGCAGAGCAGCTGCACATAGAGAGCTTGATGCTGCCAAGTGCTGAGAACTTCCTCGGTAGTGCTGTATATCTGTACTTCCTCAGTTGTGAGGTAAGACAAGACCAGCAGTGGCCTTGGAAAGGAAGAAGCTTCTGTTTATTAGCATGGGCTTGCTGAATAATCATTTGTGAATTTAGGGCCTTTTCCAAAATCCACTAGAAATGTCGGAATCTCTTGAGCATTTTAAAGTAGGCTTTTAGGTTTCCCTGGGCATGTGAAGTTTCCCTGGGGAGAAGCATCAGTGGCTTTCCATGCTCCTGTGTGTGGCTGCAGAACTGACCCTTGCTATATGCCAGGGTAGCTCCAGCAAATAGTGGTCAGATGGCCTCGAGGTTAAATATAGCATTGTCAGTGGTGAATGCAACCAAGATAAAGGGATTCCTCACAGCCAAATCACTTTGCAGCTAAACCTAACCACTGCCTAGGAAATACATAAACTTTTGAGGCCAAGTGCTGGCTTCTGAGCAAAACTTGTGCTCCACATGCTTCAAAAATGCCCAGCCACTCTTTTTCATTAGTAATGGAGGCATAATCCCTTCCCATTTACACCATGCTGAGAGACATATGCTCAGTTCAGTAGCCCTGTGAATGAGGATGTGAGATTTAGAGGGTGAAGAAAGATCTGTATTTTCCTCTTCAACACTTCTCCCCAGAGAACTCTCAAACTGGTTAAAATTATGTGAGGGAGGAAGAGAGGTTCACTGAGAAGAAACTGGAGCTGGATCTCTACAGGCTATGCTGTGGACTGGGTTTTGTTTAGGAAGGAGGAAAGCGCAATGTCCTCACCCACCTGTCCCATTCAGAACTACAGAAACAGTTACTGACATGCTGTTTCCCCTGAAGACTAAGAACATTAAGAAAGTAAGGACACCCCATTAGTTCATTAAAAAGGTGGCACTAAAGTTTCATCAGCCAGACACACTGGTACATGGTTGAAGATATCTTCCTTGCTCAGCTCCCAATACCCTCTTAAACTCTTGAGGTAGCCCTTGAAAGACATGATATGTTGGCTTAAGCACAACTCCTGACTTGTCTTCTCGTGGACCTCAGGAAGGCCCAGTGCATCATCTGCATGACCAGTGATGTGGCTGAAGGAAATCTGGGTTCCAAACATGGCACCAGTTGGGGAATCCTCTTTCCAAGCATTTGGTGGATCTTCTGTCTGTTCTGACTGCACCAGTAGAACCAGTAGCTTCTCACCTTTTGAAAGAAAGAGGTCAACTCTGCCTACATACAATCTCATTGATATCTGTCTTTAGTTTTCTCTGAACAACCTTAAAATTGAGGAATAAATTCAGTTGGGGAAGATGGGGAACTTCTTATGGTTTCATCCTCTGCTACACTCACTAAGCATTTACTAGAGAATCAAGTAGGAACTTTAATCAGTGCCCTCATGTTCCTACAAAAAGCAGGATGGCTGAGGGGTCAGTGGGTCAGTCTGCAGTCTGTCACAGCCACCATGTCTGCCTAACCTTGAAATAAACTGTGATCTACTTGGAGACACAGCAAAAAGTAAAATGAAGCAGAGAGAAAGCTCCACAGAGCAAAGAACTGGCAGAGCCTGTTCTTCTCTTGCCTCTCCTCTGCCCCAGCTGAGGGCTAGCAGATAACACCCATTTGCTCACCAACACTTGTTCACCCATCTCTTTCTCTACTTCTCCCTCTTTCAATACTTTCTTAATTTTCTTGTGTAGAAATGAACTTGGGCAGAGTCTGAAGGCAAGAGAGCACACTTGGTTCTCTAAGGCAACTTCCTTGATTACTGTGGGGTGGTTTCCTTTAAATCTGTACTGGAATGCAGTGGAAGATCTGTCTATGGCCAGACTCCAAGACCAAGTCCTTGGTGAATGCAGACAGACAGACAGAATAGAAGGAAAGAATAAGAGAAAGAGGAAAGGAGGAAAAGGGACGCACTGTGACCCCTGCACTGAAGCCTTGTGAGCGTGGCAGAGACTTCTGTGTGTTTGTGTGGAACGGGGGCTGTTTAGATAAACAGATGGCAACAAATGGCATAAAATTATATACCCATAATGTCAGTTCATAACATTTTGTTCGACATACTTGATTTAATCGCTTAGCTGACGATTTTGCTTTTGGGCCCATATGGTGGCAAATGGCAAATGAACCCTCTTTACACAGCAACTCCAATCTGGCACTTTTATCACCGAGACTTAGGGAAGAATCCGGGAGGAAAGAGATGCAGATGGAAAATGAATAAGCAAGCAGGGTTGGGTGTATATGTGGGAAGTGGAGGTTTAGAAGGTGCGGCCAGGGGAGTGTTCTTGGGAGAGGGAATTTGGGAGGTGTGTGAAATGGGGAAGGGAGGGCTGGGACAGAAGGAATCCTGATTCATGTGCTATTTTGGTGAGTGTCCAAGAGATGAAATAGAGTGTTTCTTAGCAAGGTGAATTTTACAGAAAAACTGTGGAGAGAAAATACATAAAAAATAGGGTGAATGGTGCTAAGGGGAAGGGAAAGAAGGAATGCCACCAGGAGGCAAGGTGGAGGTGGTAGCAGAGTTTTAGGCTGTGTATTAAAATCTAATCTACAAACACAGAGGAGAAAAGTGTGAAACCAAGAGAACAGATTATTTGCCTTCAAAGGGCCCAGGAATAAAGTCATAGGAAATGTACCAGATGAAACTGTCTTCTCCTGTGCTGTAACCAGTGCAGTACTGCTGAGAAAGGGGTAACTTGAGAAGGGCAACAGGAAAGTGATGAACAAGTTCCTATGGCAGATGACTTACTGTCACCAAAATTGTGGTAGCATCTGGCAGGACATTCTGACTGTGAAATTGCTTTCTACAATGTAGCTTTTCCTACAGCTGAAAGGAGGCTGGCCCTTTGCTTTGGATGGTTTTCCAGATAGGGTGTAATCCTGCAAAATGCTGAAGACCCTGAGTTTGTGTGGCAGTGAGTAAGCAGGGCAGGTCCCCAAGGCACAGTCAGTGTACTTCCATGGACTAACTGTGGTGGGCATCTATCTCTGAATGTGCCAAGAGGAGCATAGGAAAGGCAGCTTCCAGAGGATGCTGCTCAGAGGCACAGACATGGTCCTCCATAGGGTGATGGTGATATGGTAGTGGCATGGTGAGGGCATATCTAAACCTGGTAAGTAATTAGGAGTTGAAAAGGTACTTTTAGACATGGCATTTCTCCTTATACAGCATCAGCATCCTCATCACTTACAGTTTGGAAAAAATAACACTCACCAAAACCCTCAGTGAGTCCAAAGAACTGGCCAGTGAGGATGGGGAAATGTATTTCCTGTGACTATAAGAAGTACTAGTGAAATGTCATTACAAGACACGCTCTCGGTGAAGTGATACTAAGCAAAAGTCAGAACATCGCGAAGAAATTTGTTATAGGCAAGCTTTCTCCAACGCCTCTTCCCCTTCAGGCTCTGCTTTTTTGTGTTCTTCGCACTGTTCAGCAGGGGAATGCCAGGATGGTTCATCACTGTGTTGATCAGTCCAACAGTTGATGTGGATATGATTTCAACCATAATCAGGATGGTGACGATTGCCACGACAAGTGCTACCTGCTGGGGAGTTTATAGCTCTTTTATGGGAAAGTTGGGTCCCTCTAAACCAGTACATACCTGTATTGTATATCTGTAATTACTGGAAGATTCAACTGTAGACACTGAAATAGGTCCAGGTTTCCTCTAGAATCTTCTGTGTATGTCTCTGGGGACACTGAGCCCTCATTTTACTGTGGTTCTCCTGAATATTTCTGCATTCTGTGGCTGGGACATCCCCCCGAGCGACTGGTTAGTTTGTGGCAAGTACTGCTTAGTTAAAGACTGCTTGTTTGGTTGAGGCTTATTGCAGTTGAGTTCCCTCAAAAGTTTGGGGTGACTCCAGTATTTGTAGTACCTACAAACAGTCCCGTTCTGTCAAAAAATTACTTCTTTGCAGCTTTCCTTTTTTCTTCTCCTGAGCAATTGAAGCTGCTTCCCAAATAATGCAGCCCGGCAGGCAACCACGTGGTAACAGTTGAGTGGGCTGTGCTGTTCCTGACCTCATGATCCCACTAACTGGTGGTGAGCTAAGCTAGGTACATCCTAAGTCTGCTGCCGGAATCCACATTGGAGGTTTATGGGATTCCAGGGTAAACCTTGGGGGTTGGTCGGCCCACCCTCCCTTTTATCTATAGCTCTTATGAGTTCAATTTCAAAGTCTCTGCTTCATGAAACTAGTTTGACACAGCTCCCTCCTCCTTATCTCCCCCCGCTCGCACCCCCCAGGCTCTTTACAACTAAACAGTTTGTCCTTTTCCCGACGTTTGGGAGAATCTGGGAACGTAAGTGCTCCAATAACTCATGTCTGAGCTCTCATTTACCCCCTGCCGGCATGGGGATGCTGCGCACCAGCCTCTCAGAATGCCAAATGAGTCGTGGCTGCTGCCTTGTCCCCCGTGCTCCCCGAGGCCAGCGAGCGGGACCCTCGGTCTCGGCGGGGGCTGCTGGGAGGGAGCCAGCGGGGCACCCTCACCTGCTCCTGCAAGCCACTGGAGCGGGGAGGTGCTGTAGGCAGCACAGGTGCTCCCCTGTTTGGGCTGTTTGAGTACAGTGCGGGGAGGGAGAAGCTTAGGTCCCAGAGCCTGAGAGTTTTGTAGCTTGGATCACAAGGGGTGGCTTCACGCAGAGAAATCTGCCTTTTAACTTTGGCTCTGCCACGGATGTGTCACATTGTTTTAGATCAGTCCCTTAGCTTCTGTCTGTCTCAGATTCTTATATTCTCTGAAGGACAGAAAGGCATTTTCCCAACATCGCACACAGCTGCAAGGTTCACACTGAGAACTGGTGCAAAATGTTTTGAGATCCTTGGTTTGAACAGAGCAGATTGTGATGAAAACTGGGACGGGAAAAGGCATCATCTATTCCAGACTTTGGAAAAGTGGGGGTGCTTCTCAAGCTCTTGGCTTTGCAGTTGATGGGCTGGATGTCTCCCAGAGATCCTTTGAAAACAGCTGGGGATGACTCCAGTCATGGTGGGGTCTGTTTATAAGCTTCAGGAAAAATTTGGAAAGTTGTGGTGGATTTTCTCTGATGCCCTCTCTCCCCTCTGCCTCTGACCACACCAGCTCCTTTTCATTTGCATCATCTGCTGTCCCTTATCTTTGGTTCTCTTTTTCTGCATTTTAGTTGCCCCCCACCTTCACCATTCGCTGGGGACTGGTGCCCTCTCAAAGGTATTTTTGTAATACCAGTACACCTTTCATATCCACCTAGCTCGTGTGGCCCTGCGTATCTGTGTAAGGGGTACGATTAATATTTTGCAGAAGGAAACACAGCACAGAGAGCTCTGGGGTCGTTAGTCTCTGGTCCTAGCCCAGAGAACTCTTAAGATATCCCGTTCTCACCCTGGTGAAGCTAAAGACTGTCAGTGGTTAGCTACCAGCTGTGCGGCCCCGGGGTGCCAGGCCACTGCCCTCTGTCACACTGTGCTGGGCATGGCTGCTTGGCTGGGTTGGCCACCTCACCACAGCCTGCGATGCAAGGGGCTCACGCCGGCAGTAAGCGCTGGCTCTCTAGCTTACGTTTTGTATTGCCATGAGGAGGTGGCTCCCGATCAGTCCCTGCTGGGCTGCGCGTCCTGCGAACCCCTCCCCGCGGGGCTGGGACAGCAGCGTGAGGGGCAGGGAGCAAGGGAGGGTCTCTGGGGCCGGGGGTAAGCTGGATCTCTCCGCAGGTTTGGGAGAGAGCAGAAGGAAGGCGGCTCCTCCCTGCCATTCGGGAGCGCGGGGAAGAGCGCATCAGCCCTCGGCCCCGGGAGCCGCCTCCCATCCTTCCACCTCGCCTGCTCCCTGCCTGTGGCCCTGGCAGGCGGCGGGTAGTGCCGAGGATGAGAGCAGGTCCCTGGTGTCTCCTTTAGCTGCCATTGCAGTTAAATTAGAACAGAGACCTGCAAATAAAGCACCCCCTCCCCTAGCCCCCCTCCCCGCTGCCAGAAGCTCTGCATTTCACTCAAGTGCCCACTGGGGAATTTGCCCATTTACTCTTGTTATTTGCATGATAAAGGCTGTTCTGCTGCCTTTTCTGCAGCCTGCCTTAAAAAGGCAGGGAAGTTGGAGCGGGCGGCGGGCAGGGCAGCCAGCAGGGCCAGAGCACCCGGCACGGAGCCCCCTCTCCGGACCGGGCCGCCGCGGGTGCCCCCGCCGCTCAGCCCTGGCGCAGGCGGGCGGGCAGGATCCCCCAGCCCGGGGTTTCGTTTGCCAGTTCTGTTCTCATGAGCGGCTCTGTGCATTCCCTTCTCTCCTCACAAAGAGACTTACTCTGGCACGGAAATGTACCCGCTGGGATTGACTGAGAGAGAAAGAGAACGGGAGGGGGGAAAGGGAGATACGTGGAGAGAGAACAGGCGCTGATCCTGGGCTGCATCCAAGCTGCTTTAGCTGAAACTCAGGATGGGAGTGCAAAGGTCCTTTGGACTTTCTGGTTGGAGCCTGCCACCCCAGTCCTGGATTGATCACCTGGGGAAGCCTCGGGGTTTCTCCGGTTTTGGTCTGGCTTCCCCTGCCTACAGCTCCTCTGGGCAATTGTAATTCGATGTAATTTCCTTGAAATAAGTAAGCTAAAGTGGAAATATTCTGCAGTGACAAGCAACTTTCAGTCCAGTTTTCACCCTGGGTCTGATTTAGGTTAAAAGCCCCATGTCTGCTCTAACTAGGAAAAATTTACTTAAATGAAAACATTACTATTTTTTCCAATGACAGCTGGATGTTTATAATGGGGGGAAGCCCCAGAAGTCATATTCTGAAGGTGTTGTTATCATTACTGTGCAGAAGAAACACAAATCTTGATACCTAAAAACAGTCAGGAAATTATTCTTTGGCTAGCGTGATTTATGTCCTCAAGTGGTACTTTGCCAGCCAAGGGTAGCAAAGGAGCCCCAGTTCGCATGTTTCCTAGACCTGTGGGGCTCCTTCTGCCATTGATGAGGAATAGGTGACAGCACAGGAGCTGCAGCAGTGACACTTTACTGGGGTGTTCACATTTGCCATAGGATTTCTCCGTGTGTCTGCTGGCATTGCATGTACTTGCAGTAGTGGAGCTATCTGTAGCCAGGTGCAGGTTATGTACCACAGTGTAGCCTCATTTGCAGTAGCCTTTGTCTCCCTCAAATGTGTAAGGGAGAATGTGTAAGAATAAATGTGCCTCCTGTCAGCAGGCACAACCAGAGCCCCAGCCCCTGAAGCACTGCAGCCCTGTCGACTCAGACTGCTCTCAGATTGCTCTCACAGGCTGCAGAGTTTGGGGACTCAGACTTTGTGAGCAACAGCAGGAAGCTATGAAGAGTATAGAGGGGGGATAAGGGAAAAATGCCCAGGGAGAGGAGGCCCTCTCTTCTGTCTTGGATATTGACCTGTGTCAGGTGGTATTCTTCGTATCTCTCTCTTTATATATTACAAGTGGCTTTGTTGTGCCCTGTGAGTACAGTAGTGTGCAAGGGGAAAGAAGTGGTGGAAGTTGTAAGTAGGGACCAGCAGCAGTGGTGGGTGCTGTATCAGTGCCCTAGCTCTTGTTTCATGAAGAGCCTGTGACAAAAACTTGGAAGCCATCTCATTCTTCATACTCCCCAGTCTAGGATGGAGTATTACTTAACAGGGAGAGTGTCTGGGATAGAACATAGGACTTGTTATAACTGGTATGGGACTGGCAGGTTTGCAAGGGAACAGAGAGTATTTTGGAGTCCTGATGTTGCAGTAAGATCCCTGTAAAGATGTCAAGACGTAAATTTTTTTTTATATTGTATTATTCTTTTTTTCCTTTTGGCCTTCCTTTCTCGTGGCGCTTCTGTTTTCCAGTGCACGTATCGGAGAGAAACTGCCCCAGAGTGACAGGCCACAACCCTCTGAGGATTTCTGATCTGTGCACAGACTCTTTTATAATAAACTTACTCCTCGTTTGGACTCCAAAGCCTGTTGAAGAGGCCCCAAGGGCTCGCCAGTCAAGTACATCTCAGACCAGTGCTGTCCGCTGTTCTTTTCTCTTTAAGCAGA
>JBCJKH010022599.1:0-15249 GCA_039877255.1 Loriculus beryllinus
CGATCTCACCCCCCCCCCCCTCCCAGCCTACCCCCCGCCCTGGGCCGTTCATTCCTGTTTTTGCACTGGATTTTGCTGCCCAGTCTGGCTTTGAGGCCGTGTTATAGCCTGGACCAGCAATATTGTCTGAGGTTAAAAAGGAATCTAGGGTTTTTACCCTAATTCAAGTTTCTGGCAACAAGCAGAGCTAAAATGTCATTGGAGATCTGAGCAGCAGTACCTGAATTTATGTTCTGGAGTGAGGTTGTGCTAGCACATGCATTGTCTGAACTTTGAAGGTTGTACATTTCACCTTTGCTCAATTAGGTGCATGTCTGTAGGCTTCTTTTCCACTCCTCAGCTCCATAGTTACTACAGCTTTGTTCAAAAACTAAAATAGGGTTACATTTCAAACTGTATGGAAGCTGACTGACCTAGTGTAAATAATGGCAATATAGCAGATATATAAGTAAAGTTAAGTGTTGTGACATCCAGTTTCCATTGGGCCAACTTTCCATCCCAACTCAGGTGAAAAAGTTATCATATACAAAAAGTTTACTTAGTCAATTTACTCAGCTGTCTGATTCAAATGCTGATTTCTCAGGTGGCCTCAGGTACAACCTAAACCATCCACTATCTATCAGGAAGCTTTCATGTGACATCCCACATGTAGGTCCTGCTTGTGCATCCTCATTAACAATGCTTTACTGAAAAGGAAGGAAACAGATTGCCACAAAACTTAAAAAGGTCAGCCTAAACAGTGGTACTTTACTTTATTCCTGAATGTGGGCTGCACCTATACTTAAAATCCCTGAAAATCAATACTACTGATAAAGCTTTTAAATTTAGAGGGACCAAAAAATAGAGGATTGAATTTAATGCTAGGGAAGAACTGACAACAAAGGAGTGATTGTTTTTCTCCTGTCAGTATTTCTACATGTAGAAAAGTATAATACATAGGACAATGAGGAACAGTATCTTCATTTAGTATTTAGATTTTCCTAAAACTTTGGGCAGGAATGTGCCAAGATGCTTTGGAGGGGAAGTCACACAAAGGAGCTGCGAAACAGAAGTGTTACCATATTTAGCTAGCAACTCTCTCTAGGCTTTTCCAAAGAATGCCATTTGGCCTAATAATTACTGTGTGAGTATTTCAAGGAAGAGCAATAACCTTGCCAAAGTCAATTCTTTGCCCAAAATTACTGGAATGTATCATCTGTAGTTAGTTTTATTATAATACAGGAGAAAAAAATCCCATGAAGGTTTTATATTAGGCTTCAGAAGAAACCTCCCCCAGAAGCTCAAACTGAAGCACACCTTCTGGAAAAGGGTAAGTCCAAATTTGAGTCCAGATGGCTTTTAAGTTTTTCAAAATAACAGGCAAGTGAAAACAAACTTGTAATGGAACATGTCAAGCAACTACTGAGGCTGCCCATAACAAAAATAACTTTAAATTTTAATCTGTATAGCTTGAGGTGAGGGTTAATCTGTGTATGAATAAATTCTTCCATGAGCAAGGGGAGTACTAAGGAAGCCTGCTTTCCTATTGGTTTTAGTCCTTTATCCCTAAATATCCACACCATAGTAACACGCCTTTCCCTCAGTGGCGACATGATGGCATAAACTACCTTGCTGCTGATTTTCACTACATTTTAAGGAACTGTGAGACCTCTATCCTTTGCTTAACTCTTTTTGAAAATATTAAACAGGTTTATAGGTCATTTGAGAGACTCTAATAACAGATATCACATAAGGTATAATTTGTCAGGCTACCAAATATAAGCACTCTTTCATTTCCAAAATGAGGCATTTCCTTTTAGAGTGCTTTATAATACATAGCTATGCGACTGCTGTAATTCACACAAAGGGCAATTTTAGTCCATGTAGACAAACAGTTAAGATAAAGTCAGGTAACAAGACCCAAGCTGACAAGATCTCCAGAAGCCAGGATGCTTTTTAAGAAGCCATCTATCAGCAAAATGCAGTAACTGACAGTCTGCATATTCTCAGCTATGTAAATGTAAATAAGTTAGCACTTAACTCTCTTAAAATAGAAATAAAACTGTTGTGGCAAACAGCTATACAATATTTCCGAAGTAAAATAACTCTTTATTAGTGACTAACACAATGTCTCCCCCTCACCATTATAGTGATAAATGTTAGATGGCTACGAAGCAGCTTTTTTCTAGCCCTCACTGGAAAAAAATATTCTGTGTATTCTTTTCTTAACTTTGCTCTGAGGGGCCTAATAGATTTAATAATAATATTATAATAATAAATATTTAATAATAGTTGTTAAGTGATGCCTTCTTTTCAATGCATTTATTCCAAATTGTTGTTTTCCTTAAAATACTGAAATTATTGAGATGCTCATATGTATTTTTAATGCGGGTGAGAGACTCTAAATTTGGCAGTAAAGTGGCTTCTATGATAGGTATGAACCTTTTGTAATCTCCCTGATGAACTGCCACAATGACAAGCCCTTTATGAGAACCACTCTTTGCACATACTCAGCAGTGCTTCACCGCAGTTTGACAGCTACAGTCTCTTCTTTCTGCAATGAGGTGCTGAGCTGGACAGTCCCTGCCACTGCAGCTCCAGGTTGCTGGAGAGTACTGCAGGAGTAGGCATCAGAGCTGAAAATGGGAAGACTCTTCTCTATGGTCTTGGTGTTCTTTTACTGCCAAGTAAGTCCTAGAGAAAGAACCTGAGCAAAATACAGAAAGCAAGTAAAATCCACCAGTCTGAAATGCCAAAAAGTAGTAAAAGCTTGGACTGGAGGAGTTTGGGTAGAGATTGGGGACCAGGCAGCTGGTTGTTGCTGTTGACAAGTTAAGAAAAAGAAGTCAGCTTCAGAGAAAGGAGATTTGGGACTAAGATAGCTAGGCAATGGGAAGGCTGAAACACAACAGGAAGTTGAAGGGGAATCCTGAGACTAAATGAAGAAACTGGAGGAAGAAGTAGAGTTGGGGGAATAAAAGACTGGGACGGGGGAACTAGGAAGCAGGACAGTGAAGCAGGCAAAAAGCTGGTGGAAACTAATAGTGGGACTGGGAGAAGAAACTGTGATTGTGTGTGTGTTTGACAAGAATTAAACAGAACAGGGAATGGGGAGCAGGGGCAGGCTGGGAATAGCTAAGCATGCTGATCAGAGCAGGAAACTGGTTGTGAGCCGCAGCCAAAAACTTAGAATGGGAAGTGAGGGTCTGCAGCTACAAGAAGAATCCTGCAACTGAAGACATCTATTAGTTTGGCAAGAAGTCAATGACAGAGAGACAATACTAAGATTATGACAAAAAAAAGAAGAGGACCGGCAAGACAGATACGAGTGGATGGGGACATAAACATCTAGCTGTGGTGAATAAAGTCCTGTGCCTACTAGATCACATCCTGGCAGCACTTTGACCTGAGTCTAAGTTTCTTCACTGTTAACATTCTTCTGCTGTCAGCCAGTACTTGTGAAACTCATTACCATCTGGGTATCTCAGTATGTGTTCTTAAGCGGATGTAAGACCACACTGCCACTGAAAAGGACGAACATGCATTCCCTCCTGCCTCTGGCTGCCCTTTTCTTCCTTTAGCAATAAGAAGTATGGACCCACAGTAAGAACTGATGCAGCTCACAGATCTAATCAGACACTAGATACTATTTTGCAGAGATAGCTTTCAGTAAGATCAGCAAGCTGATCTGATTTACTGTGTTTCTACATGATTACTCACATCAACCAAAGTTAAAATGGTGGAAGCTTCAGAAGAGTCAGATGGGTATGCAGGAAACACCTCCACTCCCCAAATTTTTTCTGACTACCTGGTCCTACACCAACTTAAAACAACCCTGAGATGATGCCTTCTTTCCCCTCTATTGGTAGACCATATGGAGGTGGATAGCTTACTAACACTTAGTTACTAGCTGAAATGGTAAGAACCTCTTTTCTGTAACTAAAAAATTTAATCCTGGTAATGAACAGTAATGCCACAATCTGTATGATGCCACAGAAGGAAATGTTAGGGTTTTGCATGCTCCTCTATTTCTCTAGAAAAAATTAAAAAGACAAAGCTGCATCAACACATTATGAAACTTATAAAATAAACTTTCTGAGCTAAAGATTTAAAGTTGTCCTTTAGAAAAACAAAAAGTATGCAATTGCATAACTAAAGGCAGTATCATAATGTATATAAATGTATATAAAAAAAATAGAGTTCCATTAAGGCAACTTAGAGGTTTTGACTTCACAACTTTCATAATGTTCTTTAATGTTTTATGTGCATGTGTAGTAGTACACAAGCTGTTTTGAATCTCTGCTTAAGTATTTTAGAAAGACTGAGGAAAGGGGAGAGAGAGGCATGTGTGTTTTATATGTATAAGCAGGCTTACTAAAGCCTTCATAGCTGAGAGTGAAATGAAAGGCACTTACATCATACTGTTTTCCTGCAATAAAACTCTAAACACACCAAAGATTCTTGAATATTCCCTTGAGGTTGCTTATTGGCACCTGCAAAGCAAAAAGAACTCTTTGTATTTTATTAATTATAATGTCTCTGTACCACCATGGTAGAGCAATAGCACTTTTTTTTTCACTCTGAGGCAGAAAAGGAAAAGTCAGTACTAGCCAGCTTATTTAAATAACTATATCAGTTACCTGAAATTCCATATGCAAAGTTCATGTTACTGTGCTCATAATTTGTTTGAATTGTATAAATGTGAATAAAATTTTAATAGTTGTCAAGGGAGAATGTGTAAGGCTTGCAAAAGATGACCCCAAGCTCACAGAATCACTCTGCCTTTATAGGAGGTGGACTTTGGTTTGGTAATTAAATTCAAAATCAACAAAGTCAGAGAGGAAACGTTTCCTTTGTAGAGGCGTATCTACCTGGAGATTGTCTACCTCCGTAAAGTGAGTCTGAATACAGTCAACTGGCAGCTGTATTTGCAGAGCAGACTTCTATGAATTATCTGGCTGGTTGCATCGGTAGACCAGATCTTATGTCACCAAGGGGACTGACCAAGGGGGTGATGGCAGTACAGTCATGTTGGTCACAGCCTGGCTCATAGCAGAATACTCAACCAGCTAGTTGCAAAGATAAGTTGGTCTCTACATAAGTGATTTTCTTTAGACTGGAACAGACAACAAGGGGCTCTCCCTTTGCTACTCTTGATATCACAGAAGCCAAGCAGATTGACAAGTTGAATGACTTCTATTTGCACCTGTGAGGTTGATCATATGTGTGATGGGATGTTTTTGAGCTGGTTTGGCAATTTATTTTCCCCACTTTTCTTCAAATAAAAGATAGTTGCATTCATGTTCTCAAAGTATATTGCAGATAGAAAAAAGTAATTTGTAGCGATGACTAAGACTGTTTAGTTTCAATTTCCAGAGCCAAAAGTTAACTGGATGAACTAGAAGTGGAAGGCTTTAGGCCTTAGTGATATTTTGCTTTTAAGCAGAGCAACAGGATATATTCACTTCAGCCTTTGTTCCTAGCACTGGCATCTAGAAGAAGAGGCATATCTTAGGACTTTGTCAAGATTGTGGGTTAGCATCCCTTTCCATCAGAACCTCGTGCTAGTGTGTTAATTGGGGAAGATGCTCATTTTGTTGTTGTTTTGCAACTGCTACCTGTGATATACATGCTTTATGTGACACAGACTTAATATGTTTATTTTGTGGCAGACTACACACCGGAGGACCAGGGCAACTGAATGTGTATTGATTAAAAGAACGCATTCATTATTATAGAAGCTTACAACAAAACCACAGCCAGAACAATTTTGTGGGACGAATAAAGGGCTTGAGCAAGAGGACTTACTGGTGGATAAGGAGGAAAATACACCAATCTGCACAGATTGTTAGCATTACTGAAGGCCCTCTGAAAAGGTAGTAGAAATACCTGTGAATATTAGTACATTTTAGAAGATGGTTCCACCGGTAGAGCAGTTGCTCTAAGTGAGTAAATGCCCACTTAACTAGGAAAAAACTCTTGACTTTCACACATTTGAAAGGCTTGTTTAGCTGTAACTCGAGACCTGATTCTGTGGGTCCTACTGCGTCACAGAGTGAGACAGCAAAGGCTCCAGGGAAAGTGTCACCAAAAAATGTACTTTTTTTTTTTTTTTGCCACGTGTCATTATTTTCCATGAATGCATTGCATTAGCGGATAAAATAGTCTGAATGTGTCACCAAACATGTCAGGCTCACCTGCGCCTGGAGATTATGTCTGAAGAGAAAAAAAGATCATCAGAAAATCTCTGAAGAGCAAATTTGACATTATTCACACTTTGAAAACCATAAATGCCAAGGCTACTTGGCATAAGTGTATAGCAAGTTGGTAGTATGACAGTGATGGCAATCTCTTCTACATATTTCTCAAGTCACTCTATACATAGCAAAAGTATGAAAAATCCAGTGTGAAAGGAGTCTTAGTAACAAATGATCTACACCAAGCTGGATTTGAAAGGGGGGGGGGGGGGTAACAATTAATTCCATGGTTAGGTTTGTAAAATAACATGGGATATGTTCTCTCACCCCCATGCAGTTATAAATTAAACTGAATTAAAATATGCTGTCTGGGCAAAATCATATGAAGTGGTAGCACTGTAAGCTTCCACAGATGACTCCTGAAGTGTAACTGAGTTGCTCTAGAATTTAAAGGACAATGTTTCTGAGATCAGAACTATCACCTCCTATTTAAGATGCCGCAGTTTAAAGTGAAGAGGAAGAAAGTATCTGAAAACTTTATCCCTCAAATCACGGCTGGAAAAATTAACTTTTTTTTCTGTGAATGTTGTTGTTGTTGTCATTATTGCTGCTGTTGTTATTTTTATTGCTATTATTTCTCTTTGGATTGAAAAGACTTCATTAAATTTATTGGAGATTAACAGCCAGTAGCAAAGTAGGAAACAAAAGTAGAGCCTTACGGAGCTGGTGAGGTTCTCAAAACTTAGAAGTGACTGAAGAGTATACGCAATAAAATCTGACTGGGTATGTTCAGTTACGAATCTAAGTCAAAGATGACAAATCTGAGTAATTTTTATATCTCTAATAACTACTGTCACTAATTGAAAAGCTGTAGGAATCCATTTACTTGATGCTGTTGCATGAAGGAGAAAAGAGATGAAAAAAAATTTAAACAAAGCCAACATGAATCTTGATGGCAGGATTTGTTTCACAAATGGCAGGAATTCAGGATTAGTACCAAAGAAGGCAATGTAATAGAAAAAAAAAAAAGAATAAACACCCCAAGAAAGTACAAGAATTGTCATCAAGCACAGATAGTGAGCTTTCAGATTGTGGATGCTAGTTGACTATTCAGGAATAAATTATGTTATTACTTGATTACCAGTTAACAATAATACAAAAATGTAAATTCCTTATCAACCTTTACCTTAGTGGATACTTAACAGCCAGAAATTAAAATTCCCCAGAGGGACAGAATTTTCTCCCTCTTTTCAGGCATGTGCTTGTTTTCTGGAATAATAGCCGTGTGGGGACTTTTTATTTTGTTTTTCCTTCCCCCAAAACATTTATAATTCGCTAACAAGATTTAAATAGAAATTGCATTACTTCAGCAAGCCTGAATCAGCAGGGCATTAGTTTTCATGTTGAAGACTATTTATAGTGAATGGGAAAATCCATGCATGTGCATAGGTGTCTTGCTTTAAGGTTTACGTTCCACTTACAACAAAAATTGTTTCCTATATATCCTAAAATGTGAAAGAAATCCTTAGGTTGGGCAAATCTCCAAAACCCAAGGATCCTAAGAGCTATACGAATACTGTTCTAAATATTTTTCAATGTGTCAGGAATAGCACAGAGGCTGGTTATTCATCTTCACCTTCATAAATTTCCTCCATCCCTTGAGATTCCAAATTAGTTGACAGGTTTGAAAATTCTCCTTAACCAGTTGGACAGAAAATAAACCTATTTGTATCTTGTTCACTGCTACATTTTCATCATCTGGATTGTAGTTGTGTTTCATGTTACTGAGAAAGTACCCATGATGAAAGCTAAGAAAGACTCTTATGGAACAGAATAAATAAGATGGAAAACAGACTTTGAAAATATTTACACGTAACTTCAATAACTGTTGCATTGTTTCATCTCTGTTGAGAACATTCTTCCAACCATTCTCCTCTTCAACTTTCTGTAAGTAAACTGGTATTACATTTTCTTACGTGACATTTCCATGATAGAACCAAACATGTATTTTAACTGACCTTAAAATACCAGATAAATGTGAAAGTATTGTAATCAGTTCTCTTTCGTTTATGTGCCTCTGTTTATTTTTGCCAGATATTGTTTTCTTCTTACACAATGCAATAGGAATGTAACTGTGACAAATGTGGGTGTGCCTTTGAGTAATTTTTTTATGCTGTATTTGGATCTGGCCTTAATATAAAGTTTCTGTGCTATACGTAAGGCACTGGACATGTGATTTGCAGGTCTTTGAATTGCATCTTCACTTCCAGTCAGGTGACAGACACATACATATGGACACCTGGGATAACCTTCTGTGGATGAGAGTATTCCCATAATGGAGTGGTACTTTCATTAATATCCTCACTGGTTTTTAAAATCACTCCTGTAACTCAGGTTATTTGACCTGAGATACTCTTTCACAGTTGATTGTGTCAGTTGTTAGAGGTTGTCTGTCACTGGGGATGAGGAGAATTGCGAGAGACATTTGATGACTATCAGCATGACTGTGTTATTCCTGCATATCCCTATGAAGTGGACTTGTTCCAGCTGGACCTTAACCAAAATTAAACTAATTATGAGCTTAGGCTCTTTGGTGTTTCTAAAATCCCCTTTTCTCTCATATTTTATTCCAACTGCTAAATAAAGATGCTTTCTTCTAAGGGAACTGTTTGACAATATCAAAAGAAAAACAGGTGCCTGAAACCAGTCAGATCTGCAGGATAGGCATTAGTATATACAAGACAGTACTTGCCTCCTGACAGAAAATAAAAGCAAGATTGTACACAAACACAAGCCCAGGATCAGACAAGTCAGAGAGGAGCCAGAGGTGAAGCCACTCCTGTAACACTGAAAATGACGTTTGGATTCTGATAAAAGCTGATACTGACTCTGCTATCTACTCTTAGGCCTACAACTCTCTGCAAAAAAAACCCAAATTCCAACCACCTTTTGAGTTTATTACCCCTTGAATACATATGCACTCTCTGTCTGAGAGTGAATACTTCTCTTTAGCAAAATTATGTCTGCTGACTCTTAGAATTTGCATTATAAAAATTTGACCCTTTGAAGTCAATGAGAGTTTTGTCACCTGACTAATGGAGTATGTAGACAAAGCATAAAAATCTGTTTTGTCTTATCATATGCAACTTACTGATGATTTTCTTTAGTATGTTTCAAGTATGCTGAAGAACAATTAATGTAAAGAACAGGCTTTGAAGTAGGCCCTGAGCCCTTAGCTTCTCCTGATTTGTGCGGAAGCAGGGAAGTTTCTTCTGTGACACCACCTCCAGTTTCCTTGACACGTTCCACATGACAGATTCTCTGAATAGAGCCAGGGAGTTGAACAATCACTATTCTCTGCTCTAGACTTAGATACTTTTAATAGAAATATAACTGATTTCTGATACATTTTTGATGGTTGACAGGAATTTTTTCCCTTGCTGTTTTGCAGAGCTTTGAGTAAAAAGTCTATTCCCATGGAAAGTATTGGTGTTCCAGCCTTTGTAAGTGTGGAAAATCCTTTATGGCACTTTAAAATTCATGTATACAGAGACAATTTAAATGGTTCTGAGGTCTTTTGCAGATATTACCTTTAAGTCTTCATCTTATCTGCTGAACCTTGAACTGTTACAGTCATGTTAATTTTGGCAGCCTTTATAGGTTCAAACGATACAGACAACAATTGCAATACTGTTTGGTTTTTTTTCAATTTTTAAAAAATATTCTTCAGGTAGTTCCTCTCTGTTACATGTATTACATTGAAAAAAATATAACACTATGATGTGACATATAAAGATGTTATCTTCTGTGCTCATTTGGGATGACCTGTATGAATAATTAATAAATATTCTAATTCTGAGTAATAGAATCATCCCATATTTATTTAAAAAAACCCCTTTATATTATGTAGTGCTTATGCATGCCTGTGCTGATCTGAGACTGCATCTCTGGGGAGTGCATTCCAGGCTATGTTACACTGATGGTTTTTATAGCAAATACAGATAATGCCTATAGTTAATGTTGCTCAACACTTTCTATTACAAGACACGTTACATTGTTATCTTTGTTGAGTTTAAACCATTTTCAATATATGCTTTCTGATGAATACTCTCAAAGAATATTTTACCTGAAAAGATTCAGTTTGAGGTTGTGGTTTTTTTTTCCCAGAACAGTGTTCAGGAAAAATATGTTCTTCTTTGAACAGCTTTTGTAATGTCTCATTGTTGGGGTGTGCCAACAATACAACTTGACAGGCGCTTGACTCCTTCAGGAAGTACTCACTGGAGTGTCCTCATAAATCCTTTGCTCACTTCTTTTCCTTACTCTTGCATAGGGATCTATGAGTAAGATTACAAAAGGTAGATGTATGGAACTTCTAACGGCAAGAATTCCTTTCAAATTACAGCAGTGATCATTTTGGAATTTCAGTATGCCAAACTGACATAAATACACCAGCACAGTTGACAGTTTTTCAGTTTGATTAGATGTTACTTTAGACCATTTTTGTTTATTAACTTTTTTATTTTTTTTAAATAATAATTACTATTATGCTGCAACATGAAGTTTTAATGCCAAAATGAAAGACAGGCATTGTGCTTGTATTAATGCTTGACCTTCTAGAGGAAAAGTCATTCCCTATTGCATTGTTGTAGGAAGATTGATAAAAACATATCCATGCCCTGCTAAAACACAATCTCCTTGTGTAAGGACAATGAACACAGTTAAAGTCACCATAAAGGCTTGATGACACAACCTAGTAACGTGTGTATTAATGAATTAGTCTTGTCTATTGACAGCAAAGCTTGAATAATGATACCAAATGATCACCAGTTAGAAGCTGCTAAAATTTAACAAAGCAAATCCAGTAGAATTCAGCCTATCTTAATACAGGCAAACTTCTGGAACAAGGCCTTTTGTTCCAGTCCTGCCAGGCTAAACAACAAGGCTATTGACTGTATGTGCCAGCCTTTGTTAGTGGGGGCTACCTGAAAAGATCAAAATTGCATGAATCTGCAATTTCAGACCCATTAATTCTCAGCTGTAAAATCTCCAACTGTAAACTGACCCAAGAAGAGTAGTCATGTTGACTTGAGCTTCTATGCTAAAGGATCATAATGCCATGGTCTAGCCCAAGGAAATAAATTTATTCCCAGTGCCAGTTCTGACTAAGTCTCAAGAAGCCATAGCTTAATTCTGATCTTTGATATCACCACAATTATTGCAAAAGGTCATTAATTCAACTATGGACCACCAGTCTTATCAATAAGCCATACGGACAACTTCAGAGAAAGATAGGAAAGAAAATGAAAGACATTCAGACCACTACCTCTTCTACTTTATCACACTTTTACTAAGCTATATACTGACAGGGACACACTTCCCCAAAAAGGAACTGTTCACAAACCACCTCCAAGGGAAGACATTAATTTTCTCACTAAAGATTCCATACCTTCTGCTCCCCTACCTTGATAAAAGATAACTTCTTGTTGTTGTTGTTGTTCAGGCTATACTGAATTCACAGTCAAATCTGCAGTCTAATGATGAATCAAGCAGATATTATACTTTCCCTATGCTGAAAAGCAGCTTGCACAGTTTTTTGTGAAGTTTCTCAAGCACCAAACCTAACCGATTAGCATAATATTCTTATATACATGACTAAAACTTTTGATAAATGGTACTAGTACAACTCAGCTACACTGCAGTGCACTGAATAGACCTACTTTATGATGATTACAGAAAGTCTAAATTTAATCCACTGTATAGAAAATGTTCCTCTGGATATTCAAGGGAAATCAAACCCTGGATCCCCCGTATGTACATCTATATTCCCAGTACGAAGGGGAAGCTGCAAGGCCTATTGAATTCCAAGAGGCAGCCACAAAACCAGAGTATCAGACCTAAGCATATGATCCTATGGATGTTTGTTTCTTCATCATCTACTTCAGAAGACATGTTGCAGTTCTGTGAACTTGAGGAAAGAAAGATGCACAAGCTGTAACATTCTGCCAGCAACTGTGGCTGAGACATCACCATGACATTTGATATTCTGACATCACCATGTTAAAATAAAATTACTCTTCCAGTCACAGAAAAATACAAGGTTGAAACTTAAAGCAAAACATAGATCTTTGACCAATTTCTGATCTCAAAACTTTACTGTTGGATCCAAAATTTCTTTTTGTTCATAATAGTGCATTTCTGTTGTTCTAGAAGATAGCTTTCCTTTGCATTTCTCAGTTTTCCCTTCTTCAGTTATTTAAGGAGAAAAGATAGTTAAGCTTCTTATTTTTCTCCTCTGAATGGAAAAACAATGTTTTCTAGTGTTTCTATGATTCAGAAAGAATATCTGGTTCTTTCTCAATATCTACAAATGTCCTTATAATGGAAAGCAGCTAATAGTTTACCACTCATACTTTCTCTTCACTTGGCACACTGGTTATAGCATTTTGAAAAGGTTTGATACATCATGTTGAGGAAAAAAGAAAAGAAGCTGGAGATTTTTAAACTCTGGAAAAGCCATCCTGTAAATACCATACTTGGAGACAGAAAAAAAATAATCTTTTATGAATAAATCTCCTGCATGAGCTGTATCCCAATATCTACTTCATTAAAAATCTGTAGAGCTTGCTGTATCCTCTGTAAAACTACAGAATTTCACCTGTCTCTTTTCTCCACATACTTACTCGAAAATTGCATTTAGTCATGAGAACGTAAGTTACGGATTCCAGAAAAAAAGCAAAGAATGGATCTCTCTCAGACATGGTATCTACATTTACATCAATTCTCCACCTACTGCTTTCTTAGCTTATGACACCTCCTTTCAAAAACTGAAGAGGACATCCCCTAATTCAATTTCAGGTTCAATTTTCTTCATTTCATAATGATCTCTACTTGATTATGAGAATGAGCAAACTGTTATGGCTGATCAGCCAATTGAAGTGTTCCCAACCCAACTATTAAGCTAGGATTTTGTTTTCTTAGATGTTTTATAAATTCATTCTCATCCTCACCAAGGCAGGGGAAGCTACATCCCAGTGGTAGACAGCTCCACTTTAAATAGAGCCAAGGAGTTCAAGGGAGTAGCTACAACTTTTTATCTCTGATGTGGACCCAAACATCTGAGATCTGCTGGTGACCCATAGGGTGAGTTGAAAGGGTGAGCAACATGACTGCACAAGATAATTTTTATTTTATTTTAGATTTCCAGTTTGAGACTTTTAAACATATGCTTCTTTAAAGTTAGGCAATGTTTGTATACCTTCACTGTCTATGCGTGTTCTCCGATCAGCTATTCACATTAGCTCTTCTGTGGAGCATTTGCCTCATTCAAGGCACAGAGGGCCTTCTAGGAAAATATCAGGAATGTGTAGCAGACAGATTTACCAGGGACATAAAGAGACAGATATTAATCTCACCTCTGTTACCACTGACTGCATGGCTCTTGTAGTCACAGCTATCTATGTCTGTTTCTGTATACTGATGGAAGATGTCGGTTTTAAGGTTCCAGTTTCATGTGTTGCAGAACTAGAAAGGTGGGTGGTGGCAGAGGTGGGATAATGGAGGAATAAAAGCAGGTCCTCTAGATGAAACATGCATTTTGTCCTGTGAGATTATAATTTAGTCATACTTTCATCACAAAGCTTCCATTTGATACTAAGCAAGTCATTTTAAACACGTAAGTCATGGATGGCTTCCATATACATTTTTTGAAAGTCAATTCAAGATACTGGGTACCTAGCTGGTGTCACAGAAGCATCCACTATTTACACTTGTGACAAATACCAATAAAGATGCCTCATTTAAAATAAAAGGCACTATATTCTCTGAGGTACATAAATCTAAGCCTCTTTAATTGAAATCAGAGAAATCAGTGGAGATCTCTGACAATATTTACTGCAATTTTATGTCTCAGTTTTACAGTAGTGACTTATGAGTACTGCTTTGCTGTTCGCTACTGCTGGACTGAGTTTCCCCAGACATCATTATTCTTCTTGTATACAACTCATGAATACCTGTGAACCTGTTCTAAGATTTCATTGATAGGCAAGGCTTGTGCCAATATACCTGATTTCTGTTTTGAAATTAATTATTTTGGATTTAACACTTTAAAACTCATACTGCATCTTAAAAGTCATGAACCCTCAAAAAAAAAAAAAGTCTCTGTTTAATTAAAGACATTAATAGGATCATTGGTTTATCTTTGTTTTTTCCTGATCTACACACTTTCAATCAGGCAATGTTCTGTTTATTTTCTTAAATCAGTTTTCCAGTGGAAAATAACTGATGCTCTAAACAACAAAAATAGAAAAAATCTTACATATATTCACAGATTAGGTTTGGCTGCATTATTCACTGAATTATACTTGTATCTCAAGGCCTTCCTTTTATTAAACTATGTAATGTATAAAATAATCTATGGGAGCACAGAAGATACCTGATGCTTACAGCAGATTTTTAAATTCATTTTTAGCTACAGACTTTTGTTCCAAAAACATTGAGAACCTCTGAGTTCCATTAAAGCCACTGTAACAGAAAATGATCAGACAGAGAACAGCATCAATGAGATTTAGATGCATCAGTTTTGAAAAACACATTGGAAAATGGCAAACACAAATATCAATTGTTCTACATAGCAGCATATAAGTACAATTATCAAAAAAGAGCTCTTTGATATACAGTTAGATTATCTGTTGCAACTAAAATTAGTATTACTCCTGTTGTCTACAGAAGAAATTCATTGTTTAAGTTTCTATGGGAATAACATCTAGGACATCAACAGTACAAAGAACTAGTAAGAGCAATCTGTCTGAGATCAAAAACAGAAGCCCAATTTGAAGCAACTCAAAGAATATGTCCTAAGGAGAATAGAAGATAGACATTTTAAATATCCTAAGGAATGCAAGTTATTGCTTACGTATCTACATTATCCATAGCAGGATATGAGTATCTGCTTTCAGTTTTTATTACTGCCCACTTAGTAACTATCCTTGCAGAAGAGGCCTCTGAAAGTGCTCTACTTTGAATAACTCCACATCCCTGTATAACTCCACATCCCTGTATAATTAAACATGGG
>JBCJKH010022600.1:0-10086 GCA_039877255.1 Loriculus beryllinus
CCCCGCTCACAGACCTTCTGTGCCCAGCACAGATGGTGCTTTGCAGCCTGCAGTGGTTTCTTGGCAGACTTTGGGAGAATCCTGCACAGCCTCTGTCTTCCACAGCAGTGAGAGAGCTCTCTGAAGCAAGTGACCAGCATCACCACCAGAGATAAAAATGTCATTATCATAATAAATTAGCAATGACATAGCAAAAAAAAAAATGCATGACTGCATGGGGCTCCACCAGTTTAACCACAGCTCAAGTCAACATAAATCACAGGCTCAAGCCCCGGCTGTACCTCCCCAGCCCTGCAGTTTGTGCAAGCACCTGGTGAGCTGGTTTGGAGAGACGACCTAGGTCAGAAGCAGCACTAACCAGTGCTGGGGGCACACACTCAGTGTTAACAAACATGTGCTGGGGAGAGCATCAGCACTAGTGTGAGGGCAGCAGGGATCCACTATTCTGTTTAGTCTTGGACACTGGGACAACACACTGTGCATAAGCACAACACCATCACGCAAGGCTAAACATACAGTGGTTGTTTCTGAGAGAGCAGACTACCTCCAGTCAGGGAAGACACATCAGTGAGCAGTTTCCTTCCCTGTTATCACTAATCCCCCTCTCGGAAGCTGCCCTGCACCCACCCTGCTGAACAGACTAACAGACACTGCCAGTCCTGCAGCCCCAGAGCCCCAGAGGTGCTGGACACTCACAGGTTACAGATGTTCAGCCTCTTTCCATCAACCTCCCATGCACACAGGAGCAGCTGCCTGCCACTGCCTTGCTCCCAGGCACCCCCATTGCCCCCCACCATCACCCCAGACTTACCCTGCCTAGGAGGTTGTCTTGGAGGAGGGTCTGTTGCAGTGCCGGGGCTACCTCCTCCAGGTGAAGCACACGGCAGAGGTCAGTGAGCTCCTCCTGCCCCAGGGACCCCGTGCCTGTGCTGTCAAAGCTGTCAAAGAGCTCCTTGAGGCGAGCTTCATACTGGTTCTGCTCAGCTTCATCCATCCCATAGCCTGCCACACTCACCTGCAGGGAGAGATGAGGCCAGTTAACATCAACCACGGCGTCCACAGCAGTCTAAAAATGCCCAAGGGCTGGTACAGGGGCAGCCCATGAGTCTGTCTGTTCACAGCAAGTGAACCTAGCGCTCTACCACTGCTACAACCTCTTCCATCCCATCAGGTGAAGGCAGGAGCTGCACAGCAGAGAGACCAAGCAGACATCCCAAGCCTGCAGAGCCACCCCACACAGTCTCCATTAGTGTCTCAGCTGGAGCAGCTGAGGAGCTGCAGGGGAAAATTGCTCCCTTGAGCCCTTCTGGTCCCCAGGTGTTGCAGGTGATGCTTTGCCCACCTTAGGAAGAAGATAAACAATGATCCCAGCAGCTGCAGCTCACCAGTGTCAGGGAAGAAAGTGTGGGGCTCTCTGTGTGCAGAGGGGAGGGCAAGAGACCCCAACCACTGCCTCTGCCTCCACCCCAAACACTTCAAGCAAGCCAGCCACCATATGTACCTCCCTCCATGAACACAAAACACATCCAAATATGCTCATTTTCATGCTGGCCTGACTTCAGGGAGCCCCAACACACTGTCAGCCCTGTTGATGGCAGTGTGCAGCATCTCTGCTTTCCTCCACAGCCCCAGCATGTCCTTGCTGCATCACTGCCCAGTCCCATGGAGAGCAGTGCTCTCCTTCAGGTGCTTCACATCAAACCCTGTCTAAAGGCAGAGAGCTGTTTGACAGGGGACACTGCTAGGATAGCAGCAAACCCAGCCCCAGAGCAGAGCTAAGCTCAGCATAGAGGCAGCTGAAACACACCTGGTCTCCTGCATCAGCAAACAAAGCCAAAGTGGTTTCCTTACCACTTGCCCAAGAGCTTCACCCTCCCCTCCAAGTCAGCAATTTCTCATCTCTCTCATCCCATTGCTAACCAGAGCACCACAGCCCCAGGAACTGCTCTGGCAGGGAGCAGGGAGGGAAATTTCTTGTCTGAAATGAAGGATTCAGCTGGCATCCCATTACCCAGCCTGGCTCCCCACTGGCTTAATGCAGCAGCAGTGTAACCCAGTACCATGACACAGCCCTGGCATACACAGCCACCGCAGCAGACATGCACAGGCACTGCAGCAATCATCGACAGGGTGTACCAAGTGGCAATAAGCATTGCAGGGACCCAGTGCCCCAAGGATAAAACTGGGTACCCCAGGATGCTCAGTCAGCCTCAGACCATCGCACAAGAGCCAGCCAAGTCTCTGCGTGAGCTTTGTTTTGCCAATGCTGCTGCAGGTTGTCTCATCCAGATTTCCCAAAGAGAAGGCCCCATCCAAACCCCCTCGATGCCCAGCCCTGCTATGGAGCTGCTACCTCCCACTATCTCTCTTAGCATCGCAGGGTGCCTGCAGCTGCCTGTGTCACTGACAGTGCCCACGGACATCCCAGAACAAGCGAAGCTGCCCCAACTGCAAGGTGCAGCCTGATATCTCGCCCTGTCCACTACTGCAGCCTTGAGGAACACTGATCTTCTAGAACATCGTGAGCCATCACATCAGCTCACACAAGTACCCCATGGCAGAGAGGCAATTAGAAAAGCCTGTCCAATGTGGCTGGATAAGTGGGAAACATCCAGGGTAGCACTGCAGCAGCTGTGTCCTTGATTTTGCCAGCCACGGGAATAGATGACAGTGCAAAGCAGCACCAGACTCCTGTGCCTGCTGAGGGATGCAGGGCTGGTGCCAAGCAGCATGCAAGTCCACAGGACAGAAATAGCCCAACCTGGCTGTCCTTTTTCTCTTGCCGACACGGGCAAGGATGGCAGCATCACAGAACATCTCAAGAGAGTGGACACAATCCCACCTCCATCCCCACATCACCCCACCTGAGCCTCAAACCCTCTGTGTCCCCTGGTTTACAGCCCCCCCAGATGCCACTTGAGCTGCTTTAGCAAAGCACCCAAGCACTGTGGGAAGAGGTGAAGATACAAATACATTTGCATTCAGCTTGGGGCACAGAGGAGTTGTCAGCACCCAAAACCTCAAGTGCTTGCCAGCAGAAGGAAGGCAACAAACTACTTTCTACTCTCAAGCCAGCAACCCCATTTCCCACCCACACCCCTGGCTCAGCACACACGGGGCTCCATAGTGTTGCTGGGTACCAGCATTAGGAGAGCCCTTCCCAATCCAGAGCTCACAGCCAAGCCTGCAGCAAAGGTGAAACCAACCCATGGAACTTCCCAGGCATTTCTAAGCTACTTCAGGGTCAGCCACCTTCTGCCCACCAGAGACCTCTCTCTTCAGTACCTGACCCTACTATCACACCACCAGAACCAGTTCTCCCAGTCAGACAGCACAAAGAGCCTAAATGCCACCTCCCAACATGTCCCCAAGCATCCATGCTGCTGGAACATTGGGATCACCCATCTCAGAGCTGTACCATCAAGCAAGCCCCCAAACCTACCCTAGAAGAGTCCGGACAGGCTGAAGGACCCCGGGGACCCCATAAAAGAAGAATACAATCCCCAAAAGAGAAGAGCATCAGGTGCATGGCCCCTGCCTGAGGCAGACGTGCCCTACAGCCCTGGTGAGGTTTTTGGCCCCGCCAGCCTCACATATTCCCATGGTGAGGGATGGTCAGAGCTCCACACAAGCTCAGTGAGACCCAGCCACCCTCACGCAGCCCGGGGAGAGGATTCTATACCTTCAACATATCAAGCATCAGAAATAAAGAATGACATCACTCTGCCTACCTGCAGTCAGTCAACAATGGCAAGCTGCTGGCAGCGAGGCGATCCCGCACACATCCTGCACAACCTCCATCTTAGGAAGCTGGCTCCAGCAGGCAGCCGGCTGCACAAGGTGACCCAAGATGCCTACTCCCAGCTGAATTATTCAGCAGCGCTTTGGGGGGGGGTGAAAGAAAAGCCCAACCCTCCTACCTGATGATCTCACAGGCTGCCTGGCATCACCCAGCAGTCAAAATAATGAGGTCAGCGGCATCAGAGCCCCAGCGCACAGCCACCCTCTGCACCCATACACTGGGGCTGCCCTGCAGGGTAGGGGATGGGAGACTGGCAATGGAGAAAGGGCTAAGGGATGGGGGGGGAGGGGGGGAGGAGCACAAGAGGCACACAAAGCCTGAATTAAACCCCAGCCTTTCATCTCCTCTGCAGATGGGCCAGCAGCTGAGATGCAGGAGGGCAGCCCACACCCGGCAGGATAATAGGGGTGGGCAGCAGCTGAGTGGGGGCTCCCCAGTCTCGACATAGGGCATCACTTTGTTCAGATTTATAGCTGCCCTTCTGTGTCATGTTAAGTCTCCCCAAATGACTGGCTTGAGCAGACGCCACAGGGAGGTGCAGGTTTAGGAGAACTACTTGGAGTCATTACCACATTATTGTTTATTCCTGTTCTCCCTAGAAGTCCCTAGAATCAAAGCGCTCAGGGATGATGAGAAGACGAAGTTTTCACCAGCATTTCTTTCCTTCCTTCCCTTAAATCCACCCCCTCCTGAGAGCCAGATAACCTTCACAGCACACAATGTGGGGGCCTGATACGACTGAATTCACAGCTAAATTTAACTCAGTATAGGCATAAGCAGTAATTACCACTTGGTGTACTAAATTCCTGGAACTAATACCAAGCTCGAAGCTTCAGCTTCCAACCCACGAAGGCACAGATTACCTGGCCAATCAATGGCACCATCAAGTAAAAACACCACAATTAGCACAATGCCTTTTTTTTGGTGCAAAACAGTATTAATGCAAACAGCATTCAGGCAAGCTGCTCAGTGGCACAAACTGGGGATTTTAGGGACGCTCTGCCCAAATGCCCTCAATGGGCTGCCATCACCAACCGCCCCTCTCCAGAGCTATGGACTACCCTGCCTCCATCCCAACCAGCCCTCCACAGAAAGCAGCAGCCTGGAGCAAATAATCTCCTGCACGAATGAGTATGGAAAATGCCACTTTGCTCCTACTTACTTGATTGCCTCAACTCAAATTAATGTCTGGCAATTAGATGCCAGTAAGTGCCCCCAACAGAGCAGCATCATGTGGCCACATCCAAAACATGAGCACCCACTCCACGAGATGTAACCATTTGGTGGCATCCACCCCCCAAGCTGAAGAGCAAGGCCAGGTGTGAGCAGGTTAAAAGCAACTTGCCTTTCTCCCTGCACTTGTGCCAACTAGGATGATGTGAACACAACTGGCCAAAAGCCACCAGGACCCCAATTTTTAATGGCAGGATTTATGACAAGATGCCCATCAGCCACCAAAACCAGACCCTTAAGCCCTTGAAGGAAACTCAGAGCAGAGATTGTCTCATCTAACTCATTATCTCTTTCCCCTAATGAACCATCTCATCTGTGGCAGCTGCAGCAATTCACTCAGTATACACCCAATCCCCCCACACCATTGCCTGTGTCAAGGTGATTTCTGAGCTCAGCCTACCCTGTAACACGCATCCACAAAGGGTCATACCAAGAAACCAAGGAGTAAAACAAAACCCAAAAGGGCAATGAAGCACCCAAGTATCAGTAAATCACTTGACAGCACACCCGACTCTTCAAGGGTCACCACTGAAGTCAAACTTTACAGCTGGCGATTCCTCCTCCCCATTGAGCACAGCCATAATTTTTTGGCACTGGCTGCTTTGCACCTCAATGCCACCTTTCACCGTGCTCCCCAAAACACACACAAACCCTCCAAAGCTGGCAGAGAAGGGAGATTCTGTTAACCAAGCTCCACTCCAGATTAGCAAAGCATCGATGGCATATAAAGCGCTATCGATTTATGTAAAGAGCCTCAAAAGAAGGCAGCGTTTTGAATATTCACACCACCCTGGTATTTGCATTGTAATAGGGCCTTTCAATCAGCAGCTTTCCCCTCCATAAAGAAAAACAATGCGCCCATCTGGTTTGGTTTTGCAAACCCTGCCAGAGTTGTGTTGCAGTAACTGGGGGAGCCTGGGTTCCATAAAGCCCAAGGTAAAGGCACAAAGCTGATAATTTCAGAAGTAAACAAAGCGAGCTGTCAATTTAACCAGTGGTACCTTGCACACCAGGAAGTCAGTGATACAAGTAATTCCTGTGGAGCTCAGCCCCGTGCCAGCTCTGATAAACCCAGTCCATGCTGAATCACAGTGGTAACGCCGTGCGCCCATCACACTGCAGGGACCAGGCCTTTGCCATCATCCCTGCTTTGGTGAGCAGATGGGAAAGACGTGCAGGATAAACACACACACACACATACTGATACCCGCTTGTGCGGCAAACCCCGGGTGCACCCGGCTGTGGGGGCTGAACCCCCCCCAGGCTGTGGGTTTGGGTTTCATAGCTTCAACCCCATCCTTACCCGGATGCGGCAGAGGTGATGTGGTCCACGGTCTGCGGCCAGACAGCAGATGCTGTCTGCCGCCTTGGTGACAGCAGGGACTTCGCCTACGACAAAACAACTGCTGTTACAAACTCCTCCAGCCTCAGCCTGCTGCTTCTCAAACCCGGAGATAACTGGGCCAGAAGCGGCTCCCATTCCCAGCATTCTGGGGCGTTCAGAGCACCCAAATACCAGTAAATCATTTGACAGCACACTCAACTCTTCAAGGGAGGACAGGGATGCACCGCGGGATAGGTGCTATCGGTGCCGCGGCCATCAGTGCGGAGGTCCGCACTACCGGGACCGCGAGGGTTTTGCCGTGGCTCCCCCACTCCTCAAAACCCCACCACCACATCGCACCCTCCCACTACGGGACCCCTCTCCCTTCCCCAGCACCCCTCAACTCTCCCCGCGCACCCCACCTTACCGGCTCGCCCCGGGTCGGCGCCCCGCACACACGGCTGGAAGGGGCGGGCTGCGCCCCAGCACCGCCCGCGGAGGAGGTACCGGCGACGGCCAGAACCTCGCCCCCCCCCAAGGTCCGGGGCTCGGTGGACCCTTCTACCTCGGTGCTCCGGTATGTCCCCACCCCCGACGGCGCGGCTCCGTTTCCTTCCGGACTCACCCGGCGCAGCTGCCGATGCCTCCGGTGCGGCGAAGCGTTGCGGAGAGAGCGGAATAGAACGGAATAGAAAAGAGGCGGCGCCGCGCTCAAATGCAGCGACGTTTATTGGGTCACGGAGTAGGGGTGGCTCCGGGGGTGCGGGGCGGCCCTGGGGCGGGAGCGACCGGCGGCCTTTGTGCAGCGGGCCCGGCAGGCGCCACCCGGTCCCGCCCCGTGCCCGGCACTAGCAGCGCTCCGCGCCGCGGCCGACGGCTGCGTGGGGTCCGCTCCGTGTCCCGCACCGCCGTGGTCCCCGCTGTCCTTCCCCCCTGGGTGGCATCACATTAGTTCTGACCATCCCGCACCCAAAGGGGCATCATCCCGGCTCCCCACTGTTCTGCACCCCTCGGGACATGGCCCAGCAGCTGCTCATTGCATAAAACCCGAACAATGGCACATCTGGACTGCTCCATGTCTGAAGGTCATGGCGTGCCGTAACCCCGGTGCCCCCTGCCTGGGGGACATGGCACCCTGGATCCCTGCCATCCCAAGGCCTGCAGAGTTGGCATCCCCCATGGGTGTCCTCGTGTCACCGTGCTGCACCTCATGGCACCCAGCCCTGCCACTCACTCCAGCATCCGTGGTGGCTCAGCACACAAACCCACCTGTGTCCCCCACTTACTCGGGGGAAAGGGATCACCCTCTGCCCCATAAGCCATTCCATAGGGGGTGAGGGTCCAAGGTGCTGACACACCAGCCATGGGCACCTCAAAATTCAAACCCTTATTTTAACCTCAGCAGCCGCCATTAGTTTGGAGCCACCAGTCGCTCACACCCCAGCCCAGCGCCAGCAGCACAGGCTGAGTGGCAGGAAGCCAAAGGTCCCAGAGGGTTGTGGCTTGTGGATTCTCTGATGGCTAATAAGGGGTTGCACACACACACACACACACACACACACACACACACACACACACACACAAACACTGCAATCTGCTCTCACACAATTGCGTGAGCTTATTTTGCTCAGTTTGCAAAAATGCCAGGGGATGTAATAACTTTGGAACCTTCTTCCCTTTTCTAAGGCATCTCTGAAATTGGTCTGCAGGTTCAAGATGTTTATGGTAGAGGAGCAAGGGGAACACAAAAGCCTCGCAGCCATATGCATGCACACACTGCAGGTTGCATAAGCCTTTGATAGGAAACCAAGCTAAAAACTCCACGAGGCCCTGCAGTAGAAATGTGGGCTGGTTTGCTACACAGCCCTACCGGCTATGGAGACACCATATGTGAGCTAAAAACCATGATAAGACATTAGCCTGCTGCAGCAGCAAGGGTAACTCTGCTGCCCCAGTGTCCGCACATCACTGCCAGCTGCCCCTATGCCAGTGCCTTGGCCATGGGACATGGCAGCACCAAACATGTCCCCCAGAGCCCTGTCCAGGGATGAGGCCATGTCACCACAGTGATGGAGGCAAGGGAAAAGGTGACTTTACAGGGAAGGGAGCCTTGGCGAGAGGCTTTGCTGGACAGATGTTACCTGCCGTGAGCTTTGTGCCGGGAGAGGGCTTTTTGTTTTGGTCTTTAACATTTGCCATTTTTCTCTAACTCTTTCTTCTGCTCTGACACTTGCTGAGGGTTTTCCTTTCTTTTGTTTCTCTCTCTCTTTCCACATTTGCTTTTTCAGCCCCAGTTCAAATACTTTTTCACCATGTATTATGCCAAAGTTGAAACCATCTGGTGCTTTGTTTTGTTGCAAGCCCGGCGAGTGCCAGGACCTTTATGCGCCTCACCCTCCTCCTTGCCGCGACAGTGCTGGTACCTCACTAATCCAAGCAACAACCCCCCAAAATCTCTACTGTCACTCAACAAAGCGACTTGCCACACATTTGCATGCGTGCAGCCAGATGGGCGGTGGGGACAGGCAGCACGCTCAGTTTCCCTGTGTCCACAGACAGCCCACAGGGATGTATGGACCTCCAGCTTGGCCGTGCTGGGCTATTCTCACCACGGTGCAAATTCCTGACTCGTTTCTAGGACCGGCTGTTAGCAAAGGCATCCTGATTTTATTTTTTCCCCCCTTTTCCCACTGGAGGAAAGCATGTTTCAAGGAGCTGTGGAGCCCTGCCAGGCATGGACCCTGGCAGCCTATTTTTGGAGACCATTTCCAGTGAGAAGCTGTGTCTGCGGATGGCATTTGCAGCAGGAGCCTTCCAAGCAAGCCTGGCGGAAGGAAACCTCTGCTCGTCCCACCACCACATGCAACATACGCCACAAAAACACATGGGGCATGTGGGACAACCCAGGACTGCTGGACATGAGCTGCCTCCAGCAGCCCGGACCGCAGCCCTGGCACGAAGCCACCCGAAAACGGGGTCAGCAGCCATGGGTCTGACACAAGCAGTGGGTGATCCCTCCTTGAGGCCCTACAGAAGCACGCTCCCCGCATGGCTCTCGCTGCCCCGTCACTCTTCCCTCCCCATTTCCCCTGCACAATGGGACGCTTTGTTCTCCTGGGAGAGGAAAGGTCCGGCTGTGGCACGGGGAGCTGAGGGATGCCGAGAGCCGCTCCAGCCTTCCGGGGGTCTCCTCCCGCTGTGCCGTGACGGGGAGAGACACGCTTCACCCAGGCCCCCGCCAGGCCAGGGGAAAGAAGGGCCATAAACCAGCAAAACCAGCAGCAAAACCAGGAAAAGCTGTAAAACCGTGATCAAAAGTGAACAAAGTGGGCATGTAACAAAAGACGCCGTAGGAAAATCCAGCCGGAAACCTCCTCCTCTCACAGCTGGTGCGGGGAGAAGTTTGGAAGGAAACAAGCCCAAATTGTGCCGGGTTTGCACAGAACAATGCCGAGCCGTGCGGTGTCGCGGCCCTCGGCTGCGGCTCATTGCTGCCATCGCATGTCCAGCCCCTGCTGTACAAGCCGCATTTCCCCCACCACGCTCGGGACTGAGCCAGCGCAGCCTCTCGCTTGGAGCAGTTGCCCTCCAGCCGGGGAGATCCTCACGTTTGCGACGTTCGCTGTGCTGGTTCCTTATGGCACGAAGTGTTTGCGCCATCCCGGTGCAGGCGCGGCGTCTGCCCTAATCCTGTGCTGATCCCCTTCAGCTCTTGCAGCCCAAGAAA
>JBCJKH010022603.1:0-13404 GCA_039877255.1 Loriculus beryllinus
AGTTACTGGAATGTTCTTATCTCAACCCGTGGGAGTTACTTTCTTTCAATTCTCCTCCCCATCCCTCCAGGAGTGAGGAGAGGAAAGGTGGGTGGGAGTGAGCTAACGGCTGCATGGCTTCTGAGTGACAGGCTGGGCTTAAACCACGACATGTTCTTTTTCCTTCTGTTATCCTTTCAGATAACTTACATTTTCTCTTATTTCTGCATAATATTTTGCAGGATTAAAACTAAACATTTCAGAGAAAAAGTTGCTGAGCATTTCAAAAGACAGGTTCCCTGATATAAAATGGGGAAGGAAGAAGGTAGAAAATTCTTTCAACAAAATTCAGGATGAACATGACTCTGAAATAATTCCAACTGAAATAACACATTTGCATTAACAAATTCAAGTGCTTAAGGGGAGGAAAGGAACATCTGAAAAACTGTGACAATATGCAGTGAAAAAGGTTTTGTCTTAAAGAGTTTGACTACTCATTTAATACATATTACAGCTACTGTACTGAATTTGCTAAATTTGAAACTGGAAAGGTTCACATAAAATAGTCCCTTACAGGTAGTAACACTGTATGATTTTTTTTAACAATATGCAAATTCTACACTTATTCTATTTTAACAATCTCATAGGAGTAAAGTCTACTGGTCCTTTTCATGTACCTTTCATTCCCCTGCAGGAATGGGAAGTTGAAGAAAATAAATCCATTTTTATAGAAAAAAAAGAAAGCAAAGCAGGGCGAAGTACTGTACCATGTGTGCAGCAAATGTTGCTTAAAGGAAATTTTAACTAGACCTGGCCAGTGATGAAAGTACATTTATAATTCAGGATTTATTATAATAGTTTTGAAAAACAAATAATGCATTTAAAAGAACTTAAAATATAAGGTTGCTACCAAACTGCACCTGTTAATATAGAAAATCCATCATTAATAACGTACTGAGCTATATTTAACCAAGTTTTACGATGCAAGAAATATATTCAAGCAATAAGTGAATATACAAGTACAAATAATTTTTTTTCAGTAAACCAAGTCAGATCTGCGTTTCTATATTGTATCATTAAATTTGTATTAAGCATCTGAATATGACTTCATATCAAAACTCATCACCATATTAAAACAGTTATGGCACATAGCTGGAGTGTAAAACCACTATTTAAACTGCACTTTAAAAGTTTAACAACAATAGAAATAATTATTTCTCAAATCTTTACACTCAAGAGTTAAGATGCAGTTCTGAACATGTGTTCATTTAACTGAACAGGTTAAAAACCTACCAATTCAAACACTCTTCTCTAGGGGAAAATAAATCCTAATGTAACTAGCAGGATAGGCTACTCATTAAAGCTGAAATTGGACAAGTTCCAGAATAAATTTAAGGAAATATGAACAAGCCAGTCTTGCTGTGTAATGACATGGAGTGAAAATGAATCTGTCCTAATTAAATGATTTTTAAATACACTTTGGTTATACCCCAGTTTGCTGACAAACTGTAATACAGACTTGCTGAAATATTTGGATAAATATGGTATACCATTAAAGAAAATAGTTTTCTTCACTGTTTCTGAATGAAAACATGAATTGGTCCTTATTATACCCTGTGCATAGGCATCAATATAACCAATCCATGAATGTTCATAGGCCTGCTATGAAATATCTTCAGTTTGTAGACTTCAGGAACAGCAACTCATTCTTTTAAAATCAACACCTCGGACTGAAAGACTATAGTGGTGAACAGCTGGGTCCAGAGGTTTATATAGAGTCCCCAACTGCAAGGCTGGAACCTGCAAAATGTTTCCAAAAATTTAATTTTTGTTATTACTCATATCCTGTACAGTAAAATACGATTAGTTCATTTTTTCCAAAATAACAAAACCAGTAACCTGCTACTAGAACCCAGCAACTGTGTCTCAGAAGAACCTGAATGTAATTTAAATGCCTAAGTAACTTCAGTCAGCATTTGAACTCCTTGCCTCTTAGGCAAAAAAAAAACAACCTATGCTGGTTTTATATTTGACATGACCAAAGGCTTCATCTACATACCTATAACAAATCCATATTTCTACTTAATCTGATCTTTCACATCATCTCGAAAAAAAATTAAAATGTTGATCCTTTTACTTAGTATTTAAGCAATTGGGTAAAGGAAACAATGTCTAGATACTTTATGAGAAATATCAAAAATCTGAAGAGAGCCTGCATGGAGAAGAAGAAATGGAAAGGAAGTTAACTACAACAGTCCTGAAATTATGTAGCTGTTGTTCCTTTTTTTTAATGCAAGAATGAAGTCATAAATCAATAATTGTTAAATAAATAGTAAAACCTGCTTTGGAACTCTTCATTCCAAAAATATCTCCAAGAATGATGTCGTCAAAACCTCTTCTTCTATAGGCTTCACTAAAGGCTGCTTGGCATCTTATGTCCTGTCTTACACAGAGGAATTTTCAGTGGCACCAGGTGCCTTAACCTCTTACTTGTAGGAAACACTGCTATTCACACAATTTATTACAAGGGAGAAAACAATGAACTTCAAGATTCACCAAACTTTTTTTTTTTTTAATGAATAAAACAAAATAACTTGTTTTGTCTGAAAACTTTAAATAAGGGATTAGAAGGGAACAAGATGATCATTTGAAAACTGACTTCTGTATACTATTTTTTTTAATATGAGTTCTGGAATTGAAATTGTCAGTGATGAAACATGTTTGTAAAATGTTAATTCATACGTGACCTCCAGTAAAAACAGATTTCCTTGAAATAATAGTGACAAAATAATGCAGGCAAAGTACAAGCTTCAATATGTTTTAGATGAACAGAGATTGTCCATTCTCAATTTTTGGTACAGTTTGTGTTTTAATGGAAAAATAAAACCTAGCTTTATTCAGGAAAGCAAATATAAACGCATTATCACAAAGGAAAATAATTAATTTAATCACACAAATTTCTAAAAGGAAGAAAACTTACCAAAAAACATCCCTTTGAAAAAAAGAATGCAGGACTCTGAACATACATGTAAGGAGCTCTAAACCTGGATTGGTTTTAAAATAACTTAGTTTATTTTGTTACATCTGGACATTAAAAGTTATTATCATTAGATTAAAACTGATGATCATTACATGCACCATCATCAGATAACAATACCGGTTTGTGAAGCAACAAGGAAGTGAGAAGCAGTGACCTCAGTGGGGTGGTTACTGTAACTTAATCTGCTGTGAGACACAAAGAGAAAAATGTAGAAGGCTGAAAGAAAAAACAAATGACCTGGAATGTGAGGGTAGGAAAGTCTTCATTTCCCTCAGCTTGAATCCAACCACACTGAGCATCAGATGAGTCTTTCCACCCACTGGATTGAAATTTTAAGGAAAAAAAAAAAAAGGAAGAAAGCAGCCTATCTCCACTTCAACTTAAATCACTGCCAATGCACTTTAAATACAAAGGATTTGAAATAAAAAATTGTTAATACCAACAAGGGGAGAGGTTTCAGGATTTTTGGACACACAATAAACCAAACTGGCTGCTAAAACTGCAATGCAGGAACATGTTAAACTTGCAGCTGCATTAGAAAAACATATTTAGGATGTTTAGATCAAAATCAGCTTAATGGCATTGGGAAAACTCACCAATGGGACAGATGCTAAGGATGTGAACTCCCATCAGATTGCAAGTGGAAAGAAATCCTTTCCTAACCGCTCATTAATACTTTTCTCCGGAAAGAATCATTAAAGTGATATGGACAATCTATAAAAGAATAAAATTCAAAGTTCTCTGCTCTGAGGAGATTACAATATGAGCCCTCAGCCTTCTTTCTGTCCTTAATATATATGGCTAGCTTCAGACACATTATCAAACAACTGAATCTTGTGCATAAAGTTATATATTTGAAGAACTGCATCTTCAGAACTCCACAAGGTATGTGTGGGAAATCAGAAAACGAGATAAGAAAGTCTCCTCATGGAATGCAATTAATGCCAATTAAGGACACTTTTTCTTACATTTTAAACATCTATTCTTTACTTCTGTGAGGTCTGTAACTTTTTTACTTCAATCTAGGAAACTTATTGCTATTGACTGTGAATATTAGTAGAAGGGATATGGCATTTAGCTGCATTACGTTCAAAGAGCTCCAAATATAAGGTCCATGAGAAAAACTGGTACACATTACAGTGACCAAAGATAAAACATATTTAAAAAGACAAAACAAAAGAAAAACCACCAGAAAGACATTTGGAAAGAAGCAGGGACTTCTTATAGGGAACCACTGATTTGATGAAGGTAGTACAGAGGGAATCAAACCAGAAGCAGAGCACTTTTACATGTACTGTATGTTTCAGAGAACTAGCTCTTACTCAGTAAAGCAGCAAAGCTAAAATAAATGTAATCATTATCATTTTCCTCCTGGTAAATGATAGTTTCCAGGGGTGAAATCACCCAGAACTTGCAGATGCTGTAACTAAACAGCTACAGATGACCAAGACCACCAAAACCACTAGAGCTTACTTAACAGGTAAAAGTTGCTACAGGCCATAAACCTGCAAACAGCAAGGATCTGTGTTTCCTAAAACTTTGTATTTTTTTGTAAACCCAGTATCATTGCTTTGGATACTGCAGTGGAATCTCATCTCAATAGCCCCAGGGCTGGAACAGGGTTTGGAAAAATGCCTTCCCACAGAGCAGCGTGCTTTACTGTCCAGAGAAGCAACTCATCCTCTCCCTTTTCCTCTGTTCCTTCCCCCTTCACTCAGAAGCAGCAGCAACAGCTGTTAAATCAATCCCCTAAATCTGCCACACAGAGCCATTTGGTTGCCATTAGCAGGTAAAACAGGGAGCCAGGAGGGCTTGGAAACACACTGGTGCTCAGCAAAGAAAACTACACTGGCAAACAGTCATCTGTTGAACATGATGCCACAAAACAAGAACAGGACACAAAGGCTCCTGCTATTTGGCAAAGAGATCCACACTTCATCTGGTGTTATCAGGACAGCAAGAGAACAGCAGCCATAAGACGCTGAGAAGAGCATCAACTTCCATCATCCTTTCATGCTGTCAGAATAAGAGCAGAAGCTCTCAGAAGCCATCCCTTCAATCTGAGGGAAATTCATACAGTAGCTAATAATCATTAATTACAAAATATTTCTGGATGGTACAAGATATTATATTGTCGGATAGAATTTTGCAGAATCACTAGGAGTACAAATAAGGATTTTTTATACAGATTTCTATCCAGCACGTGTCTATGATCTTTTTAAACTGCAGATATTGTTTTGTTTTTAAGCTACTGTCAAATTACCATTCTTATTCCTAGCACAGCTCAAAATTTGGAATCTTAAATAAAATGTAGTTATCTTCTAACAAATTTATTTAAAAATGCACAGGCATTTCATTTTTTATCGATTCCACTCTATTCATGATTTCAAATTTCAAACTCTTTTCCTACTCAAATTTCCAATGAGACTTTCTTCTTTACTGTTTCTTCCACCATTTTGATAATTACCAGTCAAATATGTTCAAAAATTACATACACATTATTTACAAGAATACAGCCCAGCTCTTGGGCCATATTCGTGATGAGGACCTTTCCATTTTCCAGAGGCCACAGCTGACCAGATGAGCCTATCCCTGTGGAAGGAAAAACTTGAGTGCAGACCTGTATTTTATGCAGAGGAAAAGTTGTCACCCCAGAAGACAATGATTCACGCGTATACATTGCACAACAGCAGAAAAATATATAAAGACTGTTAAAATTATTATATCGTGACCTCACTAATTTGCAACCTCAAAAGAATTTTAAAGGCTACCAGAACTATGTAAAGCAAAACATTAAATCCCAGTAAATGCATGCACTTTTTACTTCAAAAGACTACAACTGTTGTTAAGTTTAAATTTACCTTCTTAAGCACTGACTCTGGCATTGACTTTACACCATTCATTAAAAGTAATACAAAACTTTGAGGCAGATTCTATAAATATGGGGGGGGTTGTGTTCAGTTTTGGTCTATTCACTACCTCTATTTCATTACCTAAAAACCTCCACAAGCCCTAGTGAGTCTTCAAGGCCATCAAAATTACAGTATACACACATACTGAAGAAAAGATACTGTCAGTAAAACACGTAAGAAAAACATTTTCTTGCTGTAAAATATGTCCACAGCCAAATCCAAGAATTATACAAAATAAAAGTTAGAGTATAACAAATACATGTACTTTAAGAGCAAACAACTTAAGTCAGTGACAACATTAGAACAATTCCATTTCAATTTGACTCTTTAAAATACAAAAATCAGATTCTTAGTTCTGCCATTCTGCAGGCATGTGCACACTTCTTGACTACCAAAGGAATATTCGCATCATGCTTATCAAATACACTTCCGTCTACTAGATTGTTCATTTTGGAATCAGCTATTAAACTCAAAGGAAAAGCTAGTTAGACATCAGCAAATAAAACTAATTAAAAATTTATTATGGAATCCTGTAGGCTTTTTTTAATACATTTTACAATGGATAAAAATTATGATAAGCTGAAAAAATTAATCCACAATTCTATTAGTGTCTCAGCCAACATAATCCATAATTCAACCTCTTGCATCAGTATCAGAAGCACCTGCAACAGGTATAACTGATTTCCAAATCTGTTCTGATAAACAGATTTTACTCTCACAGTTTACTGTTCAAGGGGCTCATCTCACATGAGCCTAACTTCAGTTGTTCTCTCATTCTTCCTTTTTTGCTCAAGTTGCCCTCTAACATTCTCATGCAAAACATACTAAAATTATAGTTCAGAAAGTGGGAACAGATACCATTTAGAAGACCAAAACCTAATGAAAATCAGACAGTGCCTTCCAGACATATAGGCCCAGTGGAGGTCCAAAGATTAGTATGTCTTGAGTATAGTACCTGTTACTCAGTATGTGCAGCTGAAAGGTTTACTTAAACTTATTTTTAAAGGTGCTACTAAAGAAACAGTAATTTTAAGAATTCATACAAAGCTATAAACAACTAGGATGAAAGTGCTTGAGTAAAAATGGTCAGGACGTTTCCCTGAACAGAAACAATATACATAGCCTTAGCACTTAGCCTAGGACCAAAGAGAGATCCTGATCTATGACGACTATTCCCATGGAAAAGAAAAAGCCCATCTATGTCTCAAAGGGAACAAGCATGAGGAGAATATAACAACAACAAAAAAAAAACAACCTACTGGACACAGGACAGCATGCTGCTCCTGCTTAGAGTTGAACATAGGTGCAGTAAAGCTTCTATGGTATTATGGACTGCTGAACATCCACATAAGCCTTTCTTTTTGGTTTATTTGCTGCTCCAAGTGAAGATAAATATAGCTTTTTAATAAAATGGGTTTAGTCACCACCTATCATGGTTACCAAATTCAACTGAGTGTGACATTAACTTGCTTGTATAATTTAATTGTATAGATTATGCTTGCATAATTTAAGACCATGAAATTGCTGCTATTTCACTCCATGTGGAAATGACGCCTACCACCTGAGAGTGAAGCTCTACATAGTCAAAGAATATGCTACAGCTTGCCCAGCAACATAACAAGGCTCCATAAGCATAACAAAGGTAACCATAGAAAGATAAACAAAAAATCAACAATTCTATGCAGCTTGCTCAATAAGCATGTAACTGATTCAAGAAACCCTTAAACATACAACTTTGGTAAAGGAGAATTATTTGTACACAATATGAATAGTAAAATTACAGAAACATAATCTGATAGGGAACTATACCAGAAGTCCTAAAGCATGAAAGACGATCTACATTTTCCTTCAAGTCATTGTATTTAGCAACTACAACCTTTTAAAATAGTGCTTTCGATCCTATCAACAGCCACAGCATATTCTTAAAAAGAAATGCAAAGATGAAAGGTAAGAGGAAAACTGCAAACACTAAAGCTCACTCCTTCAAACCCCTGTATGCTAACCAACATTTGAATTGAGCAGGCTAGCAGGATGACACCACCTTTGAACTCAATGCCCTTCACCTTCAGAGTACAAGTTTCAAGCAGGTTATGTCCTTACTTGCCAACTAACACAGGCCAAGTGCAAGCTCCCGTAATGGTCTGTGGCTGTGCATACAGTTTACCTGCCAGCTTGGTCCCTGCCAGTCTCAGGCTACAGCAGCTGGCACTTTCTCAAGCAATGCTGAAGAGACCAAGCATGCCAGAAGCTGTCCCCATCCACAGTGTGCAGATAAAGTCTGACCACATCCTTCTTAAGTATTTTATTGTTGTTGTTCTGTTTGAGGTTTTTTCTCTCCTCTTGGGAGCAGAAAGAAAAGCTACTGGTGGGCACGTGGATATCAACTGAGCCACAGAGGCCACGAGGCCTCAGGTCCACAGATTGTTTTCTGGAATGTTTTATTTTGTAGAACACATGCCAGCTCAGAGACTGCACTTGTGATTCACAGATTCATTTCAAGGGGGAAGGCTGGAAGCAGAGGTCACCAAATTGCAGGCAAAAATCTCAAGAAATAAAGGACAAAACGTGTGTGAAGAACTGCCACCAGTGGATCTTTCTGTCTAAAACTTACATGAGTAAAGCTTCATAACCAAGAATATCACTGAAAATCCCAACCAGATATTTTCTACAGGTAAGGATAACACTAATAGCAACAGAATTTTCTAATACATCTAATACGAAAGGAAAATATATTAGGGATTTAAATTTTCTTTACTATTTATGCTGCTTAGCAGCACTTCAGCTTTAAGACAGTAAGTCTTTCATACAGTTTACCAGTCTCAAGAAAAGCAAAATGTAGCTTTAACTCTGAAAATCCTACACATTTTGAAATAAATGACATTTCCTTGTTTCCAGTGCGAATGCCAGACAATACTGGAAAAAGTATTCACCATGGGCAGTCACTTTCCCAGGACAGACAGATATTAGTTAATAGGCTTAATTTACTTTCACTGAAGAGCCTTAACAATTACTTAGTCTGAATAACTACACTGAAAACTCTTCAGATGACCACCCTTTACTGTCAACTCTGCTTTCCTCCTCATGGACGATACTAAAAAAATACAACTGCTTCCAATTTACATTGATTAAAAGTGCACTTTTAACAGATTTGCTGAATGCTGCCTGCCACATCTGCTGAGAAGCAGTGACATTAAATCTGGACTTGATTTAAAAAAAAAAAAATTAAACTAGAGGTTTGCAACTGAAGTTAATTTGTAGTCACACTAATCAAGCTGCAAGTCATGTACTCAGAATGCAAAACTCCTCCTGGACAGAGGGCTGCTCTTGGTAACTGACAACAGCTCTTTCCAGAAGAGTGCACTTGGAAAGTGCCTCAAAATGTTCATGTTGAAACTTGATATGCCAGTATCACTGCAGATTAGCAAGTGTTTCACACAAGTTCCTTACGTGTCTTCATCCTTATACACACACAAGCATGGCCTACTTCAACTTTTATAATGAAAGATATGGTAAACCATGTTATCAATAAGAAATCATTCTGTTCAAAACTAAGTCTTAAATCACCGCATATTACTATAAACAAATTGCTATGGTATGCTTACATACTTACTCCTCAAACACAAGGATGCACAGTAAACCAAATTTCTTATAGTGTCAAATTCACAGCTTACAGCAGTGAATTTGAAAACAGCCTGAAAACATCTACTAATGAACTAAAAAAAAATACAAAAAAAACCAAAACAAAACAAACCAAAAAAAAAAAAAAACCAACCCACAAAACCCTGATCTAGTATTTATGTTCTCTGATGCATTTTCTAGGTGATGGCAGAGAAGCAGGGAAGTACACAGTGCTGAAGCAATCCAGTGCACTCCCTAGACTTAACATTCACATCTGATGCAATTCTACACAATCACCTCTGCAGAACCCAAGAGAATGACTATTTCTGCCTGCTTTTGCACAGCCCATATCACTGACATATCTCAATAGTTCAAACAGGTTTTTACATGTGCTAGCTCTAACTCACATGATGCTGATGCGCCTGAAACCCTTTCCTGTCCCAAACACGGATGGCATCTGTTCAGGCATGTAATCTCAGATCTTTCCTGTTTCGAGGGATACTCTGAATTTTCATCTGGCAGTTATATCCAATTACTGACATAACTAATAGTCACAACTGAATGCCACCAAATGAGTTTCATGTGTTTTCAACCTGTTTCTGCTTCTGACCCAGGAAACAAGCATGCCCCTCAACTGCCCATGTGAAACACAATCCACATCCAATCTAAATTGACATTACTCTTGATTTACTGTGACTAGTCAATAAAAAGGGGCTGCCAAAATCAAGAACCAAGTGTCAATTTATTGGAAAACTTCCTAGATTTATGATCTATTGTTCAATCTGTGAATATCTGGCTTTGTGTTTCCTGCCAGCAGGGCCTGCTTGCTTCTTTGTATAACGACTGCACAGATACATATGTGTCTCAGTATAACAACTGCATGATGGCTAGGTCTCATGACTTTCAGGGTCAGAAATCTGTGATTTCTAGTTCTAAGCAACATTACTGCATTGGACATGCCCATAAAAGATGTTTCAATCAAAAAAGTAATATAGACAGTTCACTTGATCACCCATTACATACTTTCAATCTTCTCATTAGTGAACAGCGAATGCTGAAATGTCCTGCTCTTAATGAAGCAGAACTTTGTTGGTAAAAAACACATAAGCAGGAACTAAATTCTTTGCTAAATAACTTCTTACTGGGCAATAAGCCAGATCTTCATCTACTACATTGCTTGTAGATCAACACGAACTGCTCTCACTCTGGTATAAATTCCCTGATACCATTAAAAACACACAGAATTTTCAAGATGACCCACAAAACACACATGAGCAGGTGCACATCCCAAGTCATACTGGAGCTTAAATGAGTTTACAGGCTTCTGTGAGGAGTCTAACGATGAATTCTGCCAATCAGAATACAGTTGTATGGAATACGACTACATGGCCTTGATTGAGGGAGTGATACCTGCCTTGCAAAGGATACATGACAAGAAAATGGAAGTAAAGCTGTATAAAAACACAAAGACCTTTACAGGAGAAAAAACTTGAGCATAAATCCAAAGAGCAGTAACACAAGGTCTTTAGAATCTTAAGGTTTTGTAATGTTAAGTGAGAAATTAGAAAAAATTAACTAAATTATGTGTACACAGTAACCAGTACAGTTCTGGTGTCCTCAACATAAAAAGGACATGGAACTGTTGGAACAAGTCCAGAGGAGGGCCACGAGGATGATCAGGGGACTGGAGCATCTTCCATACAAAGACAGGCTGAGAAAGTTGTGACTGTTCAGTCTGGAGAGGAGAAGGCTGCGTGGAGACCTCATAGCAGCCTTCCAGGATCTGAAGGGGGCCTACAGGGATGCTGGGGAGGAGACTTTTCATTAGGGACTGTAGTGACAGGACAAGGGGTAACGGGTTCAAACTTAAACAGGGGAAGTTTAGATTAGATATAAGGAAGAAGTTCTTTACTGTTAGGGTGATGAGGAACTAGAGTGGGTTGCCCAGGGATGTTGTGAGTGCTCCATCTCTGGCAGTGTTCAAGGCCATGTGTGGCATGGTTCAGTGTGAGGTGTCCCTACCCATGGCAGGGGGGTTGGAACTCGATGATCTTAAGGTCCTTTCCAACCCTAACTGTTCTATGATTCTAAATCTGAAAACCACTTTTACGCTAAGACTTCCCTTACACCTTTCTGTTGGTTTTAAATTAAGTCATTGAACTGACTTTCTCAAACTTTCACTATGAAATACCATGAGGCTTGAAAAAAAAAAATGTCTCAAAGGCAAAAATGTAACAAATGAGGCAGAAACCACTGAAATACAACAATGCACAATATGACAAATCCTGTATTCATATCTGTCACTGAGTCAGCCCAGTTCATCCAGGAGCTAACAGCCAAATGTTTCAGGGTAAGGAAAAACATAAACCATATGCAACCCTTCAGTGACCTGAACCATGCATAGAACACGCACATCTACATTTTTAGCTACTCTACGTGTTACACACAGACAAAAGAATTCTGTAATATGTATTTAAATCATGAACCACCGGTTTACATCCAGACTTTTAGCACTTTATCACCATATTAAGCCTAGACACACAGACACTGCAAGAAGTCAGAAATGAGGAAGGGAAAGTACAAAATCTAAGTGAAAATGTCTGGTATGTATTTCTGTTAAAAAATTCTAATCAACTCCTTAAAACGACTGTAAGCAGTTACTGTTTGATCATATATGCATTCAGGCAGGTATAATTTGGAGTACAGCAACAATTCCATTACCATCTCCTTGTTATGTATACACATAAACATACACGAGCACAAAAATCAGATGAGAAAATAAGTTGAAATTAAATACAAGGGAACAGTCAAAACTTGAGTTTCAAAACATTAATTGTTCCACAGTTTTTTCAAAAAGGCAGAAACGCTTGAATATGCTCAAGAGACAAGTGTGGAAAAAGACTTGCTCACACAAACTCTCAGTTGTAGATGGACTTTAAAAAAAAAAAAGAGGTAGGGGGGAAGGGAACACAGCAGATCTGCAAGAAAGGTGCCAACAGTTCAAATGATGTTCCAAACAAATCAGTGAGGTAAAAGAAAAAAAGCACCCCACTGGGAAACAAATCGTGCATCATTGGTAGCAGATATGAAGCACAAATTAAGAAAGTGTTCAGAAAAAGACAATACCTAGGGCAAATGAAAATAGAAGCTAACTTTCACTGGACTCTTCATCCAAAACACTGGTTTATGAAACCCTGAATTCTTACAAAGGAAGACACAACAAAAGAAGTAAAGTAAAATCAAAGCTGCAAATCAAGCATCCCAAGTACAAGAGATATTTTGCATGTAGTATAAATACTAGTTCCCTGCTTTATCAGCATCAGGACTGGAAATAGTACTGTGAACATAAAGGAAGGATTCAAGTCACCCATAATAAACAGATATTAAGATTTACAGAAGACTATATTCATAACAACATTTCCCCTAAAGTTTCCTCCCTTGGCTGAGATGAAGCCTAGGACCTAGCACAAGAATATGCTTAGAAACCCAGCATTTAAACAAAAAGCAATACATAAAAATTATAAGTGTGAGAAAAAAATTCTGAATTAAGTACTGTTACATATGTGTGCAATTCTAATGTTTCTTCCCGCAGTTCATATTGTGAAGGCCAGTTGCAGTACTGGAGTAGAGCGCTACCCATTCCCCAGCAACAATGATCACAGCCCTGTGATGTGACTTCCAGAGCTGTTAAAAGACCAGAGGAGAGGTCTGATCCTCCCCACTGACAGGGAGCTGGTTGGGCTTGGCCTTACGACTGCTCTTCCTTCAAGCACTTGAGCAACTTTCTCATTTTGCCCTTGGTTTCTGGCAGAACAGATTCGGATGAGGTCAGCCTAAGGAATAGGGACAATTCAG
>JBCJKH010022604.1:0-12604 GCA_039877255.1 Loriculus beryllinus
TGCCCATGGCAGGGGGGTTGGAACTGGATGATCTTAAGGTCCTTTCCAACCCTAACTGTTCTATGATTCTATGATTCTCCACTTTCATTGTGCAGTATTAAAGCTATAGGCAGTCTATAGTGGGATTATTCTCCAGTATTCCTGAAATGCTACTTTCTAATGTAATAATCCGTTTTGTCAATCTTATTTATCTAGAAACTGTCAGCTTTGACTTTTCTGAACTACAGGTGAAAAAAAAAGTGACATAATAATGTCGACATAGGCAAATGCCTGTTGCTCATGCTTATTACTGAGCTTTAAAAATGTGGCCCTCAGCCTCTATCATCATCCAACTTAACAGCTGCAAAAAATGCCTCTCCATAATCAGAAGAAAGACCCAAAGTGCTGAACAATGCAGTTTGAACACAAATTAAATATAAGTAAATTCAGAAAGCAAAAAGATCACAGCTGGCATGCATATTAGTCAGGCAGCCATGCACTCCTCAAATATGCTGGGATATGAATCATGTATTTTAAAGCCAGTTAAATTACTGTTGCTGAAATAAGGTCATAAAATATTACTGCCAATCTCTTGAAAGAGATAGATGTTCATTAATTATGCAACAATTGAAAAATGTTTTTTTATTACATTGACTTTTTTTGCTCATTTCATCTTGGAGGAACAAAGGCAACAATCATCCATAGAAAATCATTGTTAGACACTGTGGATTTCTGTGCTGGTGAAATTAAAAATAAACTGGCCTTCTCAGCATGCTGACCACAACATCAATGAAGACACTCATTAATGAGGGTGTAAATATTTCTACTTTAATATTACACAGATGTAATGATAGGAGCCATTTTTTTATGTATCTTTTAAAGAGTCTGAAACAAGCCTGTGGAAGACCCTGAGATGACTTCTAACAATATCACTGCCCTAAATTGACATGGGCTCATTCCACTGCATGTATTGAGGGGCTAAAATTTCTTTGAGGTTTGATCTGAGTGAGCATTTTGCAGTGAAGAATGTTCTCAAGGTTTTGAAAGGGTCTTTCTCAAGGAAAATTTCAGTTTCTTCCCAGCTTTTTCCCTAACTCTAGATGGCTCATTATCCCTTTAATATTATTTCATTTCTCTGACTTTTGAAAGTGCCTTTTCATTTGTAGCACTTCACTGACAGTGAGTGACAGTTGTTCATTAGCCGTTATCTCTTCTGATTTTCTGTGAACTAATTGTAAGTAGCATAAGAAAAGCTATTAGAATAGTAGAGCACTGAGGGGTAAGAGGAAAAAAAAAGAGGAGATCAAGATTACATTGGGTCATCACAATTTACAGCAATATTTCTTTCAAGAAACGTGGAAGTCTTAAAGTCAATTGTTAAAAAGAAGGCAGAAACAGGCCTGCTAATATAAATTCAAAAATCAATAGAAATGTCCAGTTTGATATGAACTTCTACAACAATTTCTAGGGAAAATACTTACTTTATGACATGACAATCATCTTTATTGCATAGGTTAAATGAGCCAGCAAAAGAAAAAGTATTACCGGCATCTTGGAACATAGCAATGGAACTGAAGAACAGACATAGCCTGGAACAAAGCTAAGAGAGCCAAGAATAAAAAAAAAAGCACCATAAAAACCCCTTATTTGAGCTGCTGCTTACAGTCCAAAGCTCATAATAGATGAAGGTAACATGCTCAATAATCAAAAGGCATTGCTTATGTGGCTAATGTTTCCCAGAATTTTGAAAGAAATAGAAATATCAATATTAAAACTTTTGCAAGTTATAAGTAAAGTAATTTGCCTCATGTCCGCGTTACCTAGACTAACCAGAGCAAGAGATTCCTTATAACTTTAGCTGATCAAGTATACAAATCCTCAAGTTTGCATACATATCACTTATGGTTAAAATTCATTTTTGATAGCAACAAGTGAGGGTGATGAAAAATTTTAAAGTAAAACATATACTTGAACAATGTTGTGTCAATGTGATTTCAATAACTCACTGTAAAAAGGTAGAAAAATGCGAATGACAGTTGTGGGAATAAAATTTTTCATATTTTCCTGTCTTTCAGACTAATAGGTGGCAGTAGCATGAAAAGACAAACAATGATGGAAAAAATAGCTACATTGGTCACGTATAACAATCAAGTAAGATATAGGCATCTTTATAAATCAAATCTGCAGCTAGAGCACAGACGGATTAACAGGTGGTGAAACAACAGATGACATATACAACATTAATGGTGAAGAAATATGACCAGGTTGAATAGTTTGGACAAGATTTAATTCAACACAGCACACTTTTGAAAATTGATGGCTTTTAAAATAACTTAGGAGTGTTTCTGCCCCTCTCACAGCTCCTGCTGGCCCCTGGGACTAGGAACTAATCCAGCACCATTGTGAGGATAGCAAACAGTAATGCTAAGCAGTTGCTGCTGATCACTTGCACCAATTGGAAATGATTCTTGTGACCAGTTACTCAGGCTGTGGCTGGCACCGGTTAGAGTTGTTCTCACAACACCATGCAGTATTTCCACGGCTCTTGATATACCATCAAACCAGAACCTAAAATGTTGGACTAATGTAAGGCAAAGGGTCCGTTGTCCCCCTGTACTTAGGTGGGGACAGGAAGAGTATTGCTGAATTCCTTATGGATGAGGCCAAAAATAAATGTTAGCCTTGGAGCAGATTAAAGGCAAGTAAACAGAGCAGCAGATACATCAGCCATAATAATGAAGGTGGAAGTAGATGGCTTTTCCAGATTGGTAACCTTCATCAAACAAATGCATGATGAGATCATCTGAACACAGACTGGAAGAGTTATGGAATGAAAAGTAAGTTGAGTAAATCAACAATAATGTCAGGTGATACTCTGCAGCAAAGATGGATGCTTCTTTTCTAATTTACTGAAAGGGCACATTCTATTTGGTTGGACTGGATGATCTTAAAGGTCTTTTCTAACCTAAACTATCCTATGATTCTGTTATTCTCTCAGGAATGAAGTTATAAGGACTCATTGCCAAGAAATGCTACTAGATACACACCTCCACCCTCTCAACCGTACTATTTCTGTGTTTGCAGGACCAAGATTTCTGAAATAAATTTCTGTGCAAGGTATGCAGTGTATGTGCATGTGCACAGTTCAATTAAGGGCATAAAAAAAGTACCTTATGTGCAGCATCGATAAAATCAGAAATGCAAGCAATGGAATAAATGAGACCGAATGTTCAGTCTGTATCCTTTTTATCTTTTAGCTGGTCAGAGTTTTCCTCTGCAACTTTCTTTAGGAAGCTGCTTGCCTGCTCCCTAGGCTGTTAAAAGGAAGGATTGATTCTAGGCTTTAACGTGTGCAGTTTCAGCTGGGACATTCTTGCCAGGCAGGCAGTACAGGAATGTTTTTTGAAGATGATAATATTCCATCACTGATGATACCAAGTAATAGAAAAAGAAAGGTTGTGAGTTATATCATATCATGATGCCACTGGAAAAAGAAGACATCCAATCAAGCTTTTTCATGTTTCTCTTGGGAACAGCACTGTATTCCACTCACATCAAGATTGTGCCCCAAGGTATATTTTGACCAAGAGAAAATAAAACAGTCATGTAGACTGGTGGGCACCTATAATCCTAGTAATGACAGTAGCATGGGCATGCCAGACATCCCTTCAATCTTTCTAGACTTGTGTATCTATAATCTGTCTACCTCACATGTCCTAATTTTGCACCTTGGGCAAGTTTTGAAGCCCATTCTGACTTTCACACAATTTAGATTTTCTATTCAGATATCACTGATGTATTTAAAACTATTGTTCACCTGCTGCCTAAACTCTTAGAGATCTAAGTAAGTCTTCCAAAATATATGTACTGTCTGTCACAATCTAAGAATTATCATTCTAGTTATCACCCATAAAGGGATGTAGTCACTTACTTGATATGAAATTTATGCATAGCAGCAGTCACTTGTTCACCCAGGATACCATTGAATTTGCCACTGGGGAATTTTGTATAACTAGTGAGTTAAAGGCTGGGTTAATCGTATGCATAGAGGGCTAAGAAGTCCTCTGGAATAATGTGGCTAGTTTGGAAGGGTGGGTATGAATGAAGTTATGTGAGACAGAACAAGTATGGGCTTTTAATTGCTGATGGTAAAATGAGGTTGGTTTGGAGCAGAGTGTGGGGATGAAGGAGATGAACGTTTATTCCAAAGAATGGATTATACTAAAACTAGATATACTTAGTCTTTATTTTTGTGCACAAGCAGAGCCACAAAGCAATATTTAGTGCTCTATCGTGAGTGTGCCCCTGGTGCTTGTTTTGAGGACATTCGTTTAAATGTTCGCTTCAAAAAATCCTAGTTTGAAATACCCTATTGGGTCTAGCCCATGGCATTTCAATAATATAAAAAGTTACCTTTTTGGTGATGCAAGTAATATATGATGGGAACCAATCCAACAGAAACTGCTGTTAGGGAAATCTGGATAGGTTAATACAGTTATTATCTAAGTCAGGCTGCAAGCTATAAACAAATATTTTCCACAATCCATTCATTGTTAATGAACATCCAAGCTAACAAATGAAAATAAACACATTTTATCACTTAGAATGATTGATAGACTAAAAACGCCCAGCAGGTAATCATTAAGTCTTTCATTTTTTTCTCACTAAAGGTTCCTCTGAAATCTTCACCTTTTCCTTTCAGATGTTTACATTTAAAGAAGGATGACCGCTGCCAGCATGAACAACTTCTACCTATCCTTGAGCTTCAAGTTCATAATGCTGTTTGAATAGGGTAAGCCTTTAAGTACTGAAACAAGGTGAACATTCAGCTCAACAAATTTCAAATCCAGGTGATGTGAACTTGCTGATTAACTGAATGAAATGGGTATTTTAGTAGAGTTCTAGGATGACAGCAAATGTAAATCTGTCGTAAAATATAGTAAAACCTCAGGAAATAAAAGATACCTGCTGACGAGCCGGCTTTCTTTTTAGCAATAATGTTTATCTTTTTGACTCTTGCCTAGTTCTTCTGAGTAGAGGGATCATGGGTACAGATTTCACAGTGCTGTCATCATCATGCTCATATTAATCTAGATTTGCATGGTATGCGACTGTTGACAATAAGGACAGTTAACATTCCAATATCACTTTCCCTTCAAGGATAGTGAAGAGCATTGGAAACATTAAGGTTTGAGGTTGGTAATTTACTAATGAGAAAACTGATTCAAAAAGAAATTAGGACCTTAATCTCTTATCCATTGAAGCCAACAGAAATAATTTTGTGATTTCCTTGGGCAGACTGCACATGGCTTGTAAAAGTTTACACGAGAAATCACAGAAAAATTAGACCCAAAGTCCAGTAACTTTTTCCTTGTTAAGTACAAGAATAACTGTCCCTTATTCTATGCCTGAATCCTCTGTATCTGAATCCCTTTTCCTTAGTCATTGAATAAGTTAGTTAAACTTAGAGTCAATCATAGAATAGTTAGGGTTGGAAAGGACCTTAAAATAATCTAGTTGCAACCCTCCTGCCATGGGCAGGGGCACCTCACGCTAGACCATGTCACCCAAGGCTCTGTCCAACCTAGCCTTGAGCAATGGATGAATTTAGAAATATTCAGGTAAATTTGTATTTGCTAGGATTACATTTTCTTATCACAGCCTTGTGCTGCAGCAGAGGAGACTTGAAACAACTAATTGCTTTGAAGCATTACTATTTTTTTATTCAGGCCCAACATCACAGGAGTCCTCTGTGGGACCTAAGCTGGAGCCTTTGCTGTTAGTGGAAGCTGAAGCTCCAAGGAGATTCTGAAAGCAAAGATCTCTTGGGTGAGTTTCCCTCAGAAGAAACACATGCCAGTCCCCCTGAGGTAAGAACCAAAGCCTTTATATCCTATTTACATGCTCACAATTATTTTAAGCACTATAATATGACTGAAAGCCATACCTTATGTTTTAGAAATTAAATTTTCAGATTCTCTGAAATGGTTAAATTTTAACAAAAAGCTGCTCTGTGTTTCTGAGACTTTTCATTGAACTAAAGCATCTAGTTTTCAGAGTGACATGATGACATTGAAGAAATCACAATTAAATTCTTCAAACTGTTATTTTAGAGGTGGTATTCTCCAAGAACCTGATCCAAGCCACTCTGTACTCAGCAGAAACCTTTCTGCCTTGGGGCTCCCTTTATGTTTTGCAAGATCTTCTATCTCTGCTAATATTTCAAGCAGTTTATTACAAAATTCTATAATGCAGTATGCATTACTTGTGTGGCTAGGAACCTTTATATCAACAGTCTAGATAAATGCTGGTGCTGCTATCATAATACACTTCAACAGAGGCAGGAAATATAGTGCTGTATTTACAAATTTGATCCATTCAGGGCCTAGGGCTATAGTAACTTAGATATAGGAGTGTTTATGCGCAAAATCACTGGAGCATACATGCAGTTATTTATCAAGATTGTCTGTGTATAGTGTTAGTATTATGCATTAGCACCTTCTTGATATAACAGGAATAAACATTTCATGAAAGAGCATGAAGGACACTGGAAAGGTATATCATAAGCACAGTGTTATAATGAACCCATGGAATATTTATGCTGTACATTCCACAAAGCATATGTGAGAGCTAGCCAAGTAAAGCCCTCCAAAAACTAAATGAGCAGGACACTTTTATAACAGTGATATAACAGAAAGAGCATTCCTAGGCTTTAATGAACCTTATGTGTCACTTAAAGGTCATTCCACAGTGCAATTGGATGACTAGATGTATTTTCACGATATACAGAACAGACAAGTTTTTGCATTAGTCTGGTTTTAGTAAAGCCTAGTGTGCAGTGAGTATTATTCTACTGTGTCATAGAAAGGGTTATTTCAGATGGTTGAAATAATGCATATAGTTAAAGGTTATGGTAGAATAATGTTAAAGAAATTCATTGTTTCTGGGCCTGATGGTAATATGAATGATAAAAAGGTGATGACAATTATAGCCTTGAAGCATTACAGTCATTTTGCTATGATAATAGTCCTCAGATTTGGTTATAGCCTTAATATGTTACGTGAAAGTTAAAATCAGATTCTCAGAGCTGTTAGCACATAATGATTACTTTCTGTGTAGAATGTAAATTCTTAAAGAAAATGAAACGTAATAGTGAGAAGAAATTCTGGTTTCTTTTATCTATTCCTTTTCTTTTTTTTACAAAAAAAAAAAGGAAAAAAAAAAGCTAAAAGTGGAGTTTGTATTTCAAAGAGGGAATCAATTTAGAATCATCATTATTAGCTTGAAGTACACTAAGATAAATATTTGTCCTGCTCCATGCTTACATCTCTTTTTGTACCAAACTATTATGGACCACAGGTGGACAGTGTTTCTGGTGTTAGAAACAACATACCGAAGCTGTCAAGTGACTGAGAGCTTCAAATCAGACTGAACAGGTTGCTTTGGGTTTACTTTTGAGATACTTTAAACAGGTATGTGCAAAGAAACAGCCCACAGAAAGCTGTCCTGGTTGTTGTGCTTGGCTGGGAGTTACAGAATCTGAAGGACACAAGCTCCAAGATGACTTTTATCAAACTGAGTCCCAGCCTTCCCTACAGAGGTATGTGGCAAGAGAAAGGAGTCAGGTCACGGGTTTTATTTCTTCCCCATTGCTCCAGGCAGTCGTGGCAGCTCTGTTACAAACGGTGCCTGTTATCATATTAGCTCTTCACAATTCGTAATGCTTGTTTAATCCATCATTTTTAGGACTCTCAAATGAAGGACTCACTGTCCATGATCACTACCAGTCCAAAGTGTAAGATTGTAATCTTAGCTATAACAAGGTCACATAGAAAAGTACATATCAGAAGAAAGATTAATAACAATTTTCATTGTTTAATAAATATATAATAAAGTTTAGTAGTAGACATTAGAAGAGTTGTGAAAGTCAAAACATTTCTATTTCTCATTCTTCCTCTGCATAGAAACCTACACACAAAGACAAGGAAAATGATGGTAAAGGAAGAGAATTATATTCCAGCTAAAGCTGAGCTGGTTCCAGACAAGCTGAAAAAGAAATGAAATGGTGTCACAATTATGATAATACAGAATTGAAATTCAATATTTGTTCTGTAGTTTGTGCTCTATTTTACTTTAGAAAACTAAGAAATATATTAAAAAGGCTACATTTTTCATTTTTCAGTCCTGTTACTTGGGTTAGTCACATACATTTCTTACCCCAGAAGCTGCCTGATGTCTCTGTATTGCTGGAGCTTCACACAGGTGATTGCAAATCAAACATTCAGGGGAAAGACTGCAGTTAAGTATTAAACTTGTCTGCTTTTATATGGCTAGTACAATAATTGATTTAATGTTATGGTAACCTTCTGTGCAGGTTAAAGTAGCAAGGATAGTTCCATTTCAGAAAGTAGTCACTGAACTATTATTTTTAAGGTTTTAAAAGCATTGAGGCAATTTACATTTCTGGTTTTCCCTTTTAAACATACATACAGATAAAGAATACACTGAACTATTGCACAGGCAAGAGGACAACTTCAACCCTGACATTTCCTCCAAGAAAAAGAAGAAAAAAAATAAAAAGCAAGATGGTAAAAATAAGTTAAATTCTTGAAGGGAGTAGTTTTATGTTTATTTTCTTTCTCTGTTCTTGTACATTTTATTACCTGTTTGTGGCTTTTTGGAGTAGAACTGGGGAGTGCTCAATAGTTACAACAGTCTGAGCAATTTCTGGCATTTCAGAGTTCAAAAGCAAACAAGCTAACACTCTTTTAACAGTATTAAACAATACAATTAAACAATTTTAACTGTATTAAACAATACAGTTTAATACATTGCCATAATGTCACTGCTGACAAATTTTGGATTCACCAACACTCCTCTTGATGAGAGAGGTTTCAGAGGAGAACCGATACTTCTCCAGTGTCCTTGGTAGAAGGGTTTTTTCCTATGTAATCCTGACTGGAGTAAACAACTTGCTGTAATGATCCAAAATGCAAATTAATTTGTATTCCAAAACACTGTTCTTTTTTAAGTGCATAAGGAAATAAAGGTGGGATTCACAGACTATTGCTGGACATAAGGAAAGTTGCTCAACTTTCCCTTCCAGGATACATAGCTCTTGCCCTGTGCTTCAGTTTCATCTCTACAAGTCAACTAAGCAATTTAAATGTGAGTTCCTTACTTTGCAGGAAACTCCCTAAACTGAAAATAAGGCGGTCTGTGTTGAACTGCATGCTATCTTCCCAGATATTACTGTTTTGTTTAAGTACCTATTACATCTAGAAAAAGGATGGTGCTTCTGGGGGCAGCTGCTCGAGGCACTTGATTCACATCCCAGTCTCACTCAACAGTCATCTATGTTATGCCAAGTGGAAAACCATTAACTTTAGGATTAATTCACAAGATGATAATGTCTTTTTACCTACTGCTACAGGTAATTGCCATGACCCAGTGTCTGTTGAAGTAACAGAATTTCTACTATGGTAAGGACCAAATCAGATTGTATATGGTCAGAGACCATTTCTTTTTCCAAGTAGTTTTCACTGTGTCTTTATGGTGAGAAATGCATGTTGCTTTCTCTTTGCACATTAGGACTGCTGAGCTGAAGAAAATGGGTATAACTTTTCTTTTAATTCTATAATCTTATTATCCTAGCTCCAGTAAAAACTGATAATGAAATCTGAGGATATTGAGAAGTTGGATTTTTTCCATTAAGTTTAACTTGATATTTTTTTCAAGCAATGTGGTACTTACTATTGGTCCAACTCTTTTTAAGACTATCCAGGGAAACATAAACCCTTGCAGCAAGCCATTTTCTGTCAAAATTACATCTGACCTGCATATTTTTGCAATTCTCGGATGCATTATACAGTCAGATCAGGTTGTTCCTTGACCACTTGTTCACCCCCATCAATTGCATTAGCATTTAACCTGTCAGTTTAAATTACAAAGGTAACAAAGGTTTAGGAAGGTTACAATAGATCCAATCTCACATAGAAGTGTGGAAGAATAATCTTAAATCATCCTTCAATATGAGTGTTATTTTTTCTCCTGACATACATATACTCACCTTCTAGAAGCATCACAGTTACTGTGGGCGAACTTTTATGGTGAAGACAACATGAGATCAGCAAAGCATGTGACGTGAGAGAAGTACTAGCACTAAGACAAGCATCTATATTTTATTTGAACTTGGATTGCGTCTCCTGTATCTCCATTTTCTCTTCTTTATCTTTTTTCAGAGCTAAATTTCTTCTTTTTCTTTCTCTAGAGATTCTATTCTTCATTGTGTCTGAATAATAAATTAGGCCCCATTCTATAGTCATATCAGCACATCATCAGGGGTTGGAGTTGTTCAAATCTTCAATCGTTTAAACTGAATGATACTGTGTCTGCAAGATGGGCATCCCAGCCTCTCTTCAAACCACCCGTCATCCTGTGCTGTACATTTACAACTGTACCACAACAAGTTTGGGGTTTTGGGCGATATATTAATAAAATACTAACCTAGATGCCAGCATGCTAAGAGAAAAAATCTATTCTCTTTTAAACAAATACATATGCTTGGAAAAAATCTAGAAATCCAGTGCATCAGGAGAAAACACAGGAAACCACATTTCAGCTGGTGTGTCAGGATGGGGTCATCATAGTGTATGAATAATCTTAGAATCATAGAATGGTTTGGGTCTGAAGGAACCTTAAAGATTGAGTACCACCCCCTTGCCATAAGGAGGGACACCTTCCACTAGATCATGCTGCTCCATTTAACCTGGCCTTGGATGCTGCCAGGGATGGGGCAGCTTCTTTGGGCAACCTGTTCCAATATCTCACCACCACCATAGTAAAGAGTTTTTTCATTATGTCTAATCAAAATCTGCCCTCTTTCAGTTTAAAGCCATTCTCCCTTGCCCTTTCACTACATGCTCTTGTAAAAAAGCCCCTCTCCAGATTTCCTGTTAGCCCCTCTAGGGACTAAGCTGCTCTAAGTTGTCCTTGGAGCCTTTTCCAGGCTAAACAACCCCAGCACTCTCAGCCTGTGTTCACAGGAGAGATGAATAATGGTGAGAGAACATACAAGAGATTGAACAACAATGTCAGAATTCCAGCTACTCACACCAACCTCTCTGTGCCCCTCCCACTAACAACACAGGCTAAAGTAACATGAAAATACTCCATAGCTTTTTGCCAAGCTAAATCAGCACATGATGAGCCAAAATTGCCACTGACCAAATGATCAGGAAGAAAAAAATAATTAAAAACAAACAAACAAAAGTGCTAAACAAAAACACACACAAAAGCAAAATCCTGATACTATCAACCTGTAAATGCCAATGTATTTCCTACATATTTTCCTCTCTTTCTACTGAAGGTGAAACAAAGGGCTTCTGCCAATAATAGTTATATGCACAAAGCTCACATCAAGATTTGCCTGCATGGAAACTGCATCATTAAGAGAGTAAAAAAGTAATATTAAAGGTAAAACCAGATTGTGGCTCTTAGTTCAGGAAGCACAGGTGCATATGTCTTTTAATATATGTAGACATATTTTAAATAGTGTTTTCAGTGTGTCCAGAATGCATGTTAAAAAGGCTCTAAAAATAACAGTGCCTGCTTGTATATTAAGTTTGAGCAATAGATAAATGCTAAAAATAATGATATTGGAAAAATAGGTTGGGTATATATCTTTGCATGCTTACACAAATGCCAACTTTACCACATGCAGCTGTGCCACATTAACTGTGCTGTGATGAATGTTGTTTAATAAGCAGAAGAGTGGAGGTTGGCCTACATTAGGCTCAAGCACTTGTGCTGCTGAAATTAGGATGTGCTGGTTTCATCTCCCCAGATGTGGAGCAGCTGCTCCACCCTTCATGCAGAAGAGGGCTGTAACAGGGTTTGCTTGCTAGACTCTGGGCAGGACACTTGATTGCTATAATTATCTAGATACATGGAGATATTTAAATGCACAACCAATAGAAGATTGTCATGAGAATCTATTGAGTATCCAAATAGGAAATATAAGTCCATACCAGTTAATATGAATTTCCAATGAGTCTTTGGAGCCATCCAGATGTCAAAAAAAGACAGTCTTTACAGTGACAAGACTAAGTCATACCTTATTGATGTAACCTACAATATTATTGCTCTTGAGCAAAGACAGGTAGATAACTACAGTTACATGCCAGGTTTTATTAAAGAGTGCATTGGGAATTGTCAAACCTGTGAAACTGCTATACCAGCTGTACACTCCGAAGGCTCTTATGGCCTTTCCCCAGCAACCCATCTTCTGTTTTCAGTACGTATAGAGTAATGTTAAGGAAAGAAACAAAAGGTGAAATAATTTTCAGCTTCACTGCAGCATTCAGTATTCTATTCCATAGCTGTGCATTTTGTTATTCCGTGCACAGAGACAGAGCTTGGATTTAGATTTTTTGCCCAGTTTGTAATAAGACCTGTCATAAACCTATCATCATAACTGCCCAGCTGAGACTATTACTCCAGAAGAAATTCCTTCACCAGACTTAACTTTCACTGACTGGGGGGGGGGGGGGGGGAGGGAAGGAGGGAAAACCCCCACAACTGAGGTGAAGCAAGGTAATAAAGCTGTTCCCCCCAAGAAGCATGG
>JBCJKH010022606.1:7940-19984 GCA_039877255.1 Loriculus beryllinus
CACCGAACCACACCGCGTGGGGTCATCGGCAAACTTGCTGAGGGCGCACTCAATCCCACTGTCCAGGTCAGCAACAAAGATGCTGAACAAGACCGGTCCCAACACCGATCCCTGAGGGACACCACTCGTCACTGGTCTCCAGCTGGACATTGAGCACAACTCTTTGCGTTCAGCCATCCAACCAGTTCTGTATCCACCAAGTGGTCCTCCTATCAAATTTATTTCTTTCCAATTTAGAGACAAGGATGTTGTGTGGGACAGTGTCAAACGCTTTGCACAAGTCCAGGTAGATGACATGAACTGCTCTACCCCTGCCCATCAGTTCCGTAGCCCCATCATAGAAGGCCACCGAATTGGTCAGGTAGGATTTCCCCTTAGTGAAGCCATGCTGGCTGTCACCAAGAACCTTGTTGTTTTTCATGTGCCTTAGCATGCCTTCCAGGAGAATTTGCTCCATGGTTTTGGTAGGCACAGAGGTGAGACTGACTGATCTGTAGTTTCATGGGTCATCCATTTTCCCCTTCTTGAAAGTGGGGGTTTTATTTCTGTTTTTCCAGTCAGGAACTTCACCTGACTGCCCTGATTTTTCAAATATGATAGACTTTCTTCATGTAGAAGCTGAGAATATTTAGTTGTCTGTAGATGGAAATTACTATGCAGATTGCTGAGCTAACATTTAAATACAGAGGGACTGTTGTCTGTGAGTACTAGGCTAGGCAACAGGAAGTATTTCTTTTCAGTAGTGAAGCTAGTCCGCTTTGTGCCTTAATAAGGAATGATGTGAAAATAACAGGCTTTAAAGCTGTTTTTTACAAATATTATTCTTAAATATGTAAGTTAAAATAGTCAACTTCAGACATTTATGCAGTGATTTGATTAATCTGCCTGGGGGAAAAAAGTCTCCTCTAGAAGGCCTTTATCTTTATCTTCTGTCTCCACTGTTTTCATCTTTAGTTCTATGCAAGTGAATGCCAAGTTCTGAAACAGTGACAAGGTCATTCCTTTTAAATAAGTAATTTCAAAGCCAGAATGGGAAATGGATGGAGTGTGGCTGGTGACACTAATTTAGATCAGGTCACAAAATATTTTTGTAGGAAAATGGATGAGGAGCAGAGGTCAAACATTCGCCTGTTTTCAATAGTAGTGGACTGTCTACTACAGCTCTTCAGACAGTCTTCTCATAAGTACATACAAACATTGAAGAAAGTGAGTAATTAAGAAAGCTGCTATAGATCTTCTGATACATTTCTGTGTGAAGGAATGGTTGCTTATGACAGTTGAATGACTCCCTTGTGGATGACATCTATCTACAAAACGTTACCTGCTAGACCAGGGTATTTTATTTTTCTCCCATGGATCAGTTGGGAGCTAAGAGTGAGTGAAGTGAACAAATGCAGTTGCTGTTATTACTGTGCTGGTTGATTTTATTTTTTCTGCTTAAACTTCTGGCAGATATCCTAAACTGAGTACAGATTAAAAAACACCAAAAAAACCACGCTCCAAACTTTGTGTTTTTAATGAATTAAGTCACTTTACCCCTGTTTGGGTATTCTAATGGGTGTAGTTATAAAGATGGTATCTTTAAATGTTAGCGTGCTTGTCATTCTAACAGTGATGACAGTTAGGGGTGGGTGTCCTTATCTTCTCTCATGGTTGAAAATAACTGAATTCTTCCTTTATTGTCAGAGTATTCTTAATTAGCTTTCCACAATATAGAGCAAGCTTTTAGGGAAAATTAGCATGGGTAGGCTTCTTCAGCAAGTCTTGTCATGTGCTGTCATATGCATAGAAGAGTTTAATCAGTATTCCACTTTGTTCTTTTACTGTTTATTTAGAAATGAGTTTTACAGCTGCTTAAAAATGCCTGCAAATTGAATTTTCACTGAAGTCCATAAGATGGTAATTTTGAAATGGCATCAGTGGAGTCTAGGTGTGGAGACAGTGTGGTAAAAATTGAGATCTTAGTGTCTGCACTGGGGACTTGTTTAATATTCTTGATAGGAATACCAAGGAACAATACAGGAAATGCAGATTAATCTTGATTAGAAACACCTAAAAGTACATTTTATATCCATGGGGTGCTGGGGAGAGGGAAGTTAGTTATAAAGAATATTATTAAAATGTAATCCTTAGAGTTTTTACTACTCTGTCCTATGCTTCGGAGTAGATCTGCATGCTCTCTTGTTAACTTGCAAACCCTGAAAAAGAATCAAATATGGTGAGCAGGGTAGGTTAATTAGTGTCAGTGAACCACTGTTAGTAAAATTCATCAGGTGTAATTACTGTCACTGATGCAGTAGATGGTGTTGCAGCTGACCTTACTGATCAGGAAGTCCAGCAGCATAGTATCAGACTGGTTTTGAGTTCAGGTCTCATGCGCTTCAAGCAGTCTGCAGTCAAAACGTGAAGGTGTTTTTAATGAGAATGCGAAAACCTGGGAAACTTTATTAATGGGATAATAGGATAGCAGTTAGAATTCTAGGTATAGAAGTGTTTCTGTGGCATAAGATGTAAATGGAATCATAGAATGCCTAGTTGGAGGGCAGCTTAAGGATCATCTTGTCCAGGCTTTCTTGGCAAAAGCCACTGGCTAGCGAAGATGGCCCAGTACCCTGTCCACTGAATTTTAAGCATTCAGTGTTGGGGAATCCACCACTTCCTTGGGTCATAATTCCTGTGACTGATTGTTCTCAGCATGAAAGACGTTAGACAGCTTTTATAAAGGGAGCCTCAGGTACCGCTAGCAGAGAAATAAAACTTTATTTCAATGGGAAGCTTCCTAAGGAAGTGTTCACTGGTTTCTTACGTTAACAAATACAACCACTTTTAATATTTCCTATCTTCACCTTATCTGGGGAGTAGGCAGTATCCTTGCTCATAGTCTGTTAAGTTCCATGTCACTTAAATTTCATGTCTTAAAACGGTGCGTAGGCTGGAAAGAAAAGTAAAAATCACCAGGTCTTCTAATTTGAACAAGTAATGAAATAAGTGTTCTGCAGCATCGTGGTACGTAACCTGTGTGCAAGAAGAGCAGATGTGGCATTCCTGGCATTTTGAACTTTAGGGAACAGGACTTAAGTCATCTGGCATATACATTTCTAGATAACAGTGGTGCTGAATAGGAAATAAAGCACTAGTTAAATCTGGGGCAATACCCTTCATGTTTCATTGCTTGATTGTAAACCATGACCCTTCAGCACATTACCATAGACTAATCTGGGATACAGATTAGGTTGGCTAGTAAGAATTGTTATTTTATTGGGAGGTAAGTGGTCTCTTGACTTTGCCTGTCTGGATTTGTTAAACAATGTGCAACTACTTGTGGATTCATAGGAGAGGTTGTAACAACGATGAATCATTATAATGCAGTGGACTTTTGCTCTTTGGAGACTTTTTCTGAAGACTGAGCTCAGCATTTCAAAATATCATTCAGTTATTTTGGCAGGCTTAGTTCTCTTGTGACTGCAGGATTGCACAATTCTTTGGTAGAAGGTTTTGCTATTTAAAGATACTTTCCTTTGAATATATCCAGACAGAAGACTACTGGCTTCAGTTAGTGGTGCTTGTTAAAGCAAAATGTGGGGAATTTTTGGAGGAAAAGGGAGAGAGATTTTAAAGAAGGGGTCTTGAAGAGGAATTTGAAGTCTTAAGAGTGCATATTAAGTATATATGAATATGGCTCTCTTTTTTAGGGGAATTGTTTTGAAGATAGGGCCGCTTATTAGGTATAAAGCCTCTGACACTCTTCATTGTAACTTACTGGTATGTGCTTCCTAATTTTCAGCTGTACAGGCCTGTAATGTAGGTCAAGGAGAAAGTGGAAGATAAGCTTTGGATTTATTCCACGCTTTGGATTTATTCCACACCTTGGATGTCAAGTCTTGTCAGATAGTATCTGTACTGGCAACACAGGCAACATCAGAGCTGTCTAAAAAGGATTTCCCTGAGTCATTGTGATAAAGCATTCAGGGGATGTTACTTTAGAATGTCACAGAGCAGTTAAGTTAATGACCCTAACAAGGTATGGAGAAGGTCAAGTGGGCTCAGCCATGACAGATGATCTCAGGACAGAAGGAGCACACGCATGATGACTGTCTTCACTTTCTTTATTCTACACCAAATAGAGTGTGATCTAATATGTTAGGTACTCTTGAGTTGTTGAGCAGGAAGAGGACAAGAAGAAGGGGCTGGGGGCTACCTCCATTATAAGAAGACATAATGGAGTATGTTACAGGAAATGAAGGGGTTTGAGCATAACCTGCCTCATCCCCAAACAACGTTTCACTGTCAGTTTGCAACAGCGTGAATGGGAGCATCAAAAAGCAAGCATGCTATTCCCCAGCTACCCAACTGCAAGGTGCATTATGCAGCCGTTGTCCTTTATACAAACACTTAATAGTTGAGGATAAGTAATACTTAATGCTTGGCTGCCCCTATTACATACTTCAGCAGCTTCTTTTCTACTTGACATGACTTGAAATAACTAATAAGTTGCACTTATTGTGTGTAATGTGCTTGATTATTATGGTTGCTTTTCAAACCCCAAGCCTCTCAGTTACTTAATACATATATGAATGCTTTTCTATTATGCTTACAAATTTTTATAGTCTTTGAGCTACATCACTGTTGTTATAGTAACTTGCTTCTGGTTAAGTCACAATGAGGGGGGAAAAGTATTTCTTGAACTCTGTACTTTAGATTCCTTTGACTTACTAATTTGACTTTTAAAACTTTGATCAAAACTTAGCTTCTAGACTGACAGGGAAGCTTGAATGCTGTCCTGCAGCATTCAACCTGTGGTGGTTCCCTTTAGTAAAAATAGACTTGTTATCCCTCAATAATGCCACCTTTGTGCATCTGACACTTATAAAGCCCATTGTTACTTCCTTTAGAAACTAATATGCTTTTAGGATAATTAATTGAAATGTTGTCTTTATACTTGTTCTTGTTGAAATCTACTAGGAATGTTTCTGTGTGGTATTGCTTTCCTTTTTAACAACCTTCCTATGGTTTCCTGGATTTTAACAGTTTGATTTTACTATTGTATTTTTATCTCTATCTACATAGGTATGTATTTTTTATAATACTAGGCTACTGTCTCCATTTTCTGATTATTTTTTTTATATTCAAATAGATATAATGGATAATATTTTCTAGATTTTTATTTCTGTTTTCTGATTTATGTTAGTTTTCAAAGAGAAGCATGGGAATGGAAAATAGAGCAGAAGGTTTCCTTTTTAATCCGATATAGTCAAGTAGCTAAATGCATTCTTAGGTTCTTCACTCCAATTGAAATGCGTAATTTGCAAATAGAGCTATGTCTCCCTCTTTTGGAAGATTAAGGCAAGACTTCATGCCTTTTGCTGCTTTTATATCTTGATTTTTATCTTTTATTATAGTTTATTTTCTTTCCCAGGGGAGAAAGGGTGGGGCAAGAAGGTGGAATTGTGAACAAATATTACATGTCCCTAATAAGTTTAGAATCTAAAAGCTGATATTATGATATGTTTACAGCTAAATAGTCTGCACAGCAAATAGACCTGTCTCCCAGTGGTTTCTGAAGCACACAGAGTCCTTCGTTTGTTAAACATATAAACCACCAGGGAAGTATTACTGTGTGTCCAATACCTCAATACTTTTTCAATATTTGATTTGAATGCTTGTCCCTTTAATAGAAATAGATTTCTTTGCCAGAAAATTGCTTGTAAGAAAAAAAACCCAAACAAACTCTACAAGTTTGTCTTGGCTGACTTAATTTTGACAGTAATCTTAATCTCTTGAAGAAAAAGAAGTTGGAAAAAGGGAGAGTTGGCATAATGTGACTCCAGTGTTCTATTGCTTTTTCTTTCCAGTTAACCGGTTTGCAATTTAGGAAGGAGAGCAGCTTGACAGAAGCAACACACTGTCCATTCTTTCAGAAACTTCTTTTGAAGGTTTATACTCAATTAGCTTGTTAGGAAATAAGACCAGTGACTGTAAGCACCTTAATAGATACGCTTGATTTCTTCCGGGTGTTTTGGAGCGGTAGTAATAAAGCATGGTAAAGTCTTTCAGCGGAAGGTAAGTACTGGAAAAATCACTTGTTTTCCATGCTTCACCCTGCACTGATTTAGGTGGAGGGTTCTTCCTCCTGGTTAGGGGCAGCTGAAGTTTGGAGCAACTTGTGATCCCTTTTCCTCCTTGCTGCTGCTTCTGAGCTTTGTTAGGCAGGGCTATGTAGTAGCAAGCGGAGTAAGGCACTAGTGAAGAAGCAGTGTTTGCTTCTTCATTCTTTACCTTCTGTTTCTGAGGCTATTAAAGAGGGTAGTGTTTTGTCTGGTCTCTAAGTCAGGTTGAATGAGACAATTCCAGAATAAAGCTCTTGTTTTGGGATAGAATGGCATTGATTTTGTCCGGCTTTTGTATTTTCATCTAAATCTTTAAAGCGAACTACCGTGCAAAGAAGTCTGAATTCTAGTCCTGGGTTCTGCAGCAGGTTGTATTACCTTACTGGAAAGTGTTCTGCTACAGCATAACAGCAGCATTGCCTCTAGACTCTAGTGCTTCTCTTACAAACCAGTATGACCTGTAGGAAGAGAATGGTAATAGTTGCAGTGTGGTTTCTGCTGTGTGAATGGGGGGGATTGGGGGTGGTGGGTTTTCATTTACTTTTTAAATGGGCTCAATTTAGGTCATCTCTGGCAAAAGATCATCAGAACCGTGTGTTCTGTCCTGGGTGCTAAACTCGAATGTGCTTTGTGGGAGAAAAGTACACAGCTGAGGTGTACCAGGAAGAAAGATTTTCAACTGATAGTAAAAATTCTGTGTCTGTGGCAACTTGGAGTTGAGAAAACAGTGAACGATTTAAGAAGAAACAAACGTGATCTTACAGCAGGATTGTTTAGGTGACTTGAATGCAGGAACTGTCTTTGAAGCTGAGCTGCATTTAGGAAATCAAATCTAAGACCAGGTTTTCTTACAGCAGCAATGTGTCCTGAGTGAGCTTCGGACAGATTAATTGGTGGGGAGCTCCTTTTGTGTTCTTGTGCATTTGTAGTGCTTTCTCTGGCTACCCTATATTTGTAAAAGTAAAAAGGTAAACTTCTCTTTGTCCACAGTGTATGTTACACCAAAAACTATGTCAGTGTACCCAGCAATTGTTTTCCTTCTCTGTGCACTCATACAACTGAGGGGAAACATGTTTAATTTCTAATAAATTTCATGCAATGAAAAAAAAACCTGGTTTTGGTATTGCAACACCTAACATAAACTTCCTGGTGTTTTGCTAAGACCTAATCCTGACATGCTGTTAGGTTTTGGCTTGACCTCTACTTGCAAATCAGGTGCCTGTTATTGAGATGAGGAGGTGTTTCCACCTGTGTTCTTGTGGCTTTTACACTTGGATAATTGTTTCAGAAATGAATAACCATGAAGCTAATGAAATACTATAAATTGTAAAATATTGAAATAATAGCTTATTGCCCTTGTAGAAATAACAAGTCATCACATTTCCATGTTTTTATTAAAGCTAGTCCACTCTCTCATGATGTTAGCTATTGTTGGTTTGATGGCCAGTTTAATTTCATCGTTGTATTAAAAGCCACGTATACCAACAATCATTCCAAGTGCTTTCAAGCTATTAAAGTAATGAAATAATAATACAGTGTTTCAGAGCAGTTTATTGGCCTGCTCATATTTATCAGCTATCTGGTTATCATCTCCTCATTTTCCTATCCCCAACCTGAGTATAAATGAGAAACCACTATATGACAAATGTCCTGAACTGCAAAAATACCAGTCTTAATTTTTTATTCTTAAAAAAAAAAAGTCCTGCAGATGCTAGTTTTAAATAAAAATAAATAAAAAATAAGAAACTATCAAGACAGCATGGCTTCTTTATGTAATTCTAATTTGTGACCCGGAATCATCGTCATCAGTGGAAATAGACTAGACAACTTACAGGAAAACATCATAATTGAATTCAATGTTCATGCATGGAATTACAGTCTGCTTTATATGCAGGAGCTGAAAGCTAGAAGAGTGGATGCTGAGCGGAGAAACTGTCTCATCTTATATGTAACTATCATTTGAATTTTTCTACCACACTGTTCTGAAGATCTGTGTTTGTCTGCACTAGAAAATGAGGTAACCAAATGGAGGTGTTGGGAAGAGATGAAAGTAGGCAGACACAAAAAGAAAGGCATGTTCATAAACATGAATTTCAGCTGTGATGTTTTGTGGCCTGTTACTGCTCAGTTTCATCTGTCATAACAATAGCACAACCATCTTAAGCCCTGTTTTACACATGGGTTTATACTTTGTTTAAATTTGCATTTGTGGCTAAATTTTTACAGTTGTGTAGACTTGAACAACTTTCAGACTTTTGATTGGTATAGATAACTTATAGTGTGGCTTCTGTCTATAAAAGACCAAGGAAATTCCCTGAGTAGTTTGGAAGTTGTCTGCATATAAGTCCTAAGTTTTCCTTTAAATGCCCTGAGACATCTAGGAGTTGGCAGGTGTGCTGTAGGTGATACGGAAGACCCATGCTGGTTTTGACAGTCAGAATAGTGGGATACCCAAGAGCCTCAAAAATTGAGGCCTCTGAATCTCACTTGTCCTGCATTGGAAGAACCATTAAATTAAACTAAACCTGTTTCAGCTTCTGAATTGTTTCAGTGTGTTATTGTCTTTTTTGTATGACACTACATTGCCCTCAGAATGATGGTTGCTCCTTAACTGTAGTAAATGGCTTTTGTGAGTTTTAAGCATCAGAACAGACCTGTAAACACTGTACTTGTTTTTATCCTACAACTTACTCCCCATTTCATAATTTCTCTATATTCTAGTGAGACAGGCATGGAAGGTATTGTCACTTGATACCAGTGTTTTGCAAGATTTAGGTCCTGCTTTGACTTCCAGCGGTCCAGCACTTTGAAAATTGGAATGCACTTTTGCACACCAGCTTTTACGTGCCTTCAAAGCCAGCCATTGTTGGCTATATGTTTGCTCTAATCACAGCCATATTTCAGTTTTCTAGTGGTTTCTATTCAGCTCTAAAAGTTCTTACTTCAAAACTAGTCACTTCAGCAGCACTGATGCCTTAAACCTTGTTTTACCAGGACATGTTTTCACAATGTTGGGTGTACTCATCTTTGAAGTCCACTGCACTAGTTACAGCTGTTTCGGATGCTAAACTTCAAGTGTGCTTCAGATAGGAATGTTGAAAATACACCCAACATCCCTATAATGGAAAATGTAGACAAAAGACATTTCTTGCCTTTACATGTTAAAGATAAGGAGCTTGGGTTAAGCTCTTCACTTTGTATTGTTTTACAATAGTACTTACATGAATTGTGTATCTGTGCCATGTCCATTTTTAGAGTGAATGTTGATGCCAAATTTTGAAGGATGTTTTCATTCTGCCTTTGGCATTTGCTTGTTTGTGTGAGAGCATTTTCTTAGCATACTGATTCTTCACTTGGAAGAGAGAATCATGTGACATTCAAAGGTCATCAGTCGTTTTGAGGTTTTATGTATTATCGTGTGAATATATTTATCACTAGAGGAGGGGGGAAACTCACGTATTTTTCAGGTGAGCTGTATCTAGTGTTGATACAAGCAAATCCTGCATGACTGACTTTGAGTTCTCCAGTATCTTGTGTTAGGAGTTTCCAAATGCCCAATGGGTAAGTGATATGTTTTAACCCCAGCTGGCAGCTAAGTACTGCGCAGCTGCTCACTGCAAGCTTTCCTCATCTGTCTTTGGTTTTCTGTCCTCCTAAATTTGGGCAGTATAAATATAACTCTTGATACGTAGCTTTATTAACTTAGCTTTGGCTAGTTCTTAACAGTTTAAACACACAAATTGAGGAGGAGGATGTATTATTTTGCCTAGGAAACTTGGATTTTTTTCTCTCCCTGCACTTACCCTGTTGCTGGTCACTATAGGAAATAAAACATTACTTCTTCTCCCCTACAATTTTATGTAACTCATGTTTTTAAGCAGGACTTGAATCACAAAGCTGAAGAAAGCCAAGGGTAAGCCATAATGCAGGTACATAACTGTAATATCAAAACATATCAATGACAAAGGAGTGTTACGTGTATTAAATTGCCTGCTGCAGAATTTCTACATACCATACCTGATTGTTTACTAAGTTTAACTATGATTTTTCTAGCAACTTTACCTGTGTTCTCTGTTGTGTTCTTGAAAGCCAACAATATGCATTCTTTATGCTGTGCAAAAGTGCAGCCCACCACACACCCTCCTGATAATAGAATTAGAAGTAGTGACTGTTTTCACATAGGATTTTCTTTAAAGCTCAATGAAGTGTAGAACAAACAGGTTAGCTGTTGTTAAAGGCTAAATTTCTGCCAGTTTATTTGTCCACTTGACAAATACATTTCATGCTCTCATAGTACATGTTTTTAAAGCTTTATTTGATGGGGCCTGTAATGTTTATATAAAATGGTATCATGTGCCTTGTATATGTTAAGGAAAGAATGAGGACATAACTTTAAAAAACTAAGTAGGTAAATCCCAAGGCCCAGTTAAAGAAGCTTATTTAATGGACATAATGATTTTATATCTGTTCTTTAGAAAAGATTAAGTAGAATAGTGTAAACTCTGCTATAAAATGTTAATGAACTAAGTGCTCGTAGTCTGTGCATCATAACTTGTAAGAATTTCAAATGAGTGGAGAAAAAAAAAGGCAGATTTGGAGCAAAAGTACTGTATCTGCTAGATAGGCTCATAGGTACCTAAGGGCTATGTAATGACTATATTGAGTATTCTTTATGCATATATAACCTGTAGCAGCAGGTGCAGAGTACACATTGCAGCTACTTTTTATATCTGAACGCTTCAGAGAAGGGACCGCAAGTAATGGTTTGGGGTTAATGGAGCAAGAGTTGTTTACCTTTCTTTCAGTTTTAGGTTTGTGCTTTATATTATTACTGCTTTTATTACAGCTTTTATTTATTTGCAATTACTTCAAGAAATGTCAAAGCAAAACCAAGAATGAAAGCTCTTGGACCGCTTCCATTATTTATTTTTGTCAGCTGTGGGCTGAATTGCTATTTTTTGGGGTCCATTCAACTTTTAGCAGGTTTTCTTTTTTTTGCTCGTGCCTCAGCTAAGCATAATGGTGTGGGAGTTCTGTCTCAAGAAACATTAGAAAATACTACCTGGAGTCTTTCTGCTAGTACCGTAGCTTTCTACAATATCAGGAGAGAGGAATAAGTTGGCTGAGTGTAGAGCTTGATAGTAAGGAAAGATTGAGTAAACAGGGTTCACATACAATTAAGAAAAGGTTTTTAGCAAGCAGAAGAAATGAGAATTGAAATTGTGAGGGATTGCTTGATAGAAGTCTTAAGGAAACTATGTTAATTACACTCATGTAAACCAGAGAAGAACAGGATTCAACTTCAGATTAAGTACCTTATATTTCTTAAAATGTGTATCTCCTCATAAACTTCTGCAGTATAAATTGCACTAGGATGTTGGTAAAAGAGGGATGCTGACGTGAGTAGCTAGGTATGGTTATGATATGCAGTGATGACCTTATTTCTGCAGTGGGTAAGTTGGGACAAATTAATTGAACAAGTAGTAGCATTATCAGAAGTGTGATATCAGAAAGAGGAGATAATATTTATTATATTAAGAGTAACTTGCAAATTGTAAATGCTGTCAGCCAGAGGGATCTTCATAATGTTCATGTAATTTGCAGAAATACCCTTTTGGCCGGCTTTGTTACCATACTGAACAGAATATATTTTTCATGCAGTTGTACAGTGTTTCAAATAACTTTTTCTCCACTTTTACTAATTAGGTGGTCTGTATTTGTTTTATATATTCTTATTCCTCTTCTATAACCAGTTTTGAATTGTTAGAGTTACAGTAATATGTACTGAGGGACACTGCAATCATACTTCCTTGCATTTCCAACTTCCATTAAACCACTGCATATACATATTTTTATCTTGCATTGTGTGGTTGGGTTAAGGATACAGGTAATGAATCAAAATAAAGGAAACCACTTGCCACAGGTGAAAAGGCAATT
>JBCJKH010022612.1:0-24375 GCA_039877255.1 Loriculus beryllinus
AAGGACACACAGACACTGAAGTCCGATTAGTCAATATAGAGCAGAGAAGCTGGGAAACACCTCCGTGTTTTCTGAAGCTGGACAACCTCACTGTTACTGCCCTGATCCTGAATAAACTGGGGAGCAGAGGCTGATGGGGGACTCACCTCAGATCCCTTCACCTCCAAGTGCAGCCCCTCGCCTAGGTCCGGTTCTGCCCGATATGGCCGCATCAGATAAATTGGGCAAAGGCTGATTCATTCTGAAGTGCTGCCCTATCAGTGAAGGGGCTCTGGAGGAGAGATTGCTACCTGAAGTTACAGCAAGTGTGGGAAGGGGAGGGCTCCCAGGGGACAAAAGCTTGTAAAATAACATTTAGGTCTTGCTTCAAACTCCTCTCTCAAATAATCTCAGGGGAGCCCAACATTAACCTGTAACGAGGACAGCTATTTGCATGATGCTAGATCGCAGGGGCAGGTTGGTAAATCCCATAAGCAGGCTCAGCTATTAGCTGGAATTGTTTTGAGACGTTATGAAGTACTTGGGACAAATATGTACATATGGGACAAGAAAAACCGAGGTCTCTGTTGAGCTTGTAAAGTATATAGTCACAAGTACTTCAGAGTATTTACACCACATGCTGCATTTGAAACTTACTTAGTTTACTCTCAGCAAACAGACTATATGAATGATCCCTCTGAGTGAAAGTCTTCAAAACACTGTTTCTGGGGGGAAAGGAAAAAACTTGATGACTGTGATAAAGGTCCTCATCTGTCCTTCCCTCACAGCTCTACAACATAGATTTATGACATGGAAAAGAAATATGGAGGGTTTGCCATAGGGACACAACAAATGTCAGTGCCTCTGCTTTCTAAAAATCTCTTAACCTTGAGAACTGTGAACTGATGTCAAGCTCCTAGACAGAATGTTTTTCAGTCAGTCTCAGTAAAACCATCAATTTCCTAGTGAAAAGCAAAGACAGATTGATCTTGAGCAGCTCTTCAGTTGCACAACAGGAGAAAAGTTCAGCTAGGGAAAGCAGTGCAGGCAGAGTGGTGAAAGAAAAACTTAGAAAACCTGGTAAATTCCAAGGGCAGCATTAATAATAAATCCATACTTTTGTAATTGCATAACAAACCTGCCCAAACCACTCAGGGCTGCAAGTATTAATTAAGCAATATAGTATTCCTGGGAGGAGAAACTGATACCCGTTTCACTGAGGCACCAAGAGGTTAAAGTATGACTGTGCTCTGGGTTTTCATTTTGCTGTCTTCCTGGTAGTCTGGGAAATTGGACTTTAATAACCTCTAATGGCTTTGCATGGACTCCTTCAAAACTGATGGAGACATTAATGTTAAAGCAGGGTACTACAAATTCAGTGGGTTATTGATGTAATAACACAGCTAAACTTAACCATTTGCTTCCAACCTAATGGGTCAAATTCAGTTTATTTTGATTTCTCCCAAGATTCTGAGCTGTCGTAACACAGCAAGATTCTGCAGTTCTTATCAAATAAAAGGATACAGTGAAAGTACTTTGGGTGGGAACAGACTCACATTTGTGTGTCAGGTGACATATAGAAGGCACAAATTGACACAAAACTTACATACAAGGAAGCTGTAAATCACAAAGCTATTGGATTCAAGGAGAGAGAGTGGGCAAAGAGTTAATCAGCTTCCATCACCCACCACCCTGCTCCCATCCTCTCTCTCACTCCCTCCTCCTGTTACCATCAGCTGGTGTAGTACAACACAGCAAATGGCACAGTTTGGTTGGGATCTCATCCTCTGTACAACTTCTCCTGCAAATCCTACTTCTTTACTCCAGCATTACTTTAACCTGTTCAAGCATGCATGAATACTAAACTCAAACCACTCTCTCTCAGGTCTGTATACATAGCTCACCACTCAGTTGTGTTACTGCAAAAGACCTTCTCCTGTTCTTTGTATTTAGGATCTTTCCCATTTGTCATCTACTTTTCAAGTTCTCTGTCCTAACTCCCCAGATATTGTGAAATGTTAACAGCCCTGGTTCCGCACTGATGGTCACCTCTGCCTCCAGTTGCTCTGTGCAGTTTCTTCCTTCAGATCCTCTCTCTCTTCTTCAGCCATTTGCTAGATTAGTCTTTGTTAAGCACATCCTCTCATTTTGTTTGGTATTTTTGTCACCCTTTCTTCCATTCTTAATGTTTAGTTTCTTCAGTCCTAATTTTCAGAACAATTAATGTCTACTCATCTGACATTCTTCCCTTCACATCAAAATGCATGGCTTCTTTACCCTAACCTGTCAACATTAGTGTACAATTTTATTCACAGCATCCAATATCTCAGTCTCTGATACAACCTGTACCAGAAAGCGTGCATTCTGAAGCAAAGGAACCAACACACCATCAGCCTTTGCACCCATGCTCCCAATCCCCAGAGAAAACAAAGGCTATGTCAGAATGTGCCATGCGCTTGTTGATTTTCCATTCATCCTGCCATCACCTCGCATGACCAAAGTAGTCGTTTTTCCTTCTTAAACCTGGCACCTGTATCCCGCAACACTCAGTGCCCCAAAGCACTCCTCTCATCTAGCTTCTTTACAGACATGGCCCTTGACAAAGCTTGTAAGCTGGTAAGCATAAACAAAGCTGTGCTGATAAGCATAAACTTCCCTGTGTTACAGCACTTAGGTTGTACAGCTTCCCCAGTATTACCATATAGAAGCTCTACTACTTATATGGCTTTTGTGCCAGTAAATTATTTACTGTCTCCCACTTTCACTAGCAATGCTACAAGCAAGTGGGAGTATAAACAGGAGTTTTTCTTTGACCACAGATCTACCTTGCAGTCAAATCAAATAGGTCCAAACCTGAGAAACTAGCACGTTCTTAATCTTCCTTCAGTTTTCAACAATTCCCTTAAGCTTATTCCCACAACACCTGCAAAACACAGTTTTCTATGTAAGTGGTTTTCATACAAAGTACATGGGCAGAAATTGAAAGGACTTAAAAATTAACTTGAAAAGTCTGAATTTAAATAAGTCTGAAAAACTTTTCTCCTCCACAGCTGGTAAGTCCTCACCATTCACAGTCCCTATAAAGGCTGGGCTTCAAAACTTGACCACAGAACTCTCATTTTGTTTTCAGTGCTATTTTTAAACTTAATTCCTTTATCATGCACATTATGCTTTGCTATGTAGGAAAGCATAATTATGGTTATGTCTCTCAATATGCTATTTCCAACCAAGACTTGCCATGCCATAACTGCATTCTGTGCGTGGATAACCACATTAAGCTTTATGAAAGCTCTCAGCCTATTAAAAGCCCCTGCCTGGAAATGATCCCAGCTCCAACCTGGAGAGGAGGGCTTGTGCTAGGTCCACGCTCAGCTCCTGAAGGAAGTGGAAAGGAAGAAGCAAGACATCACTGAAATACAGTAATGCCATGCAATGCCTGGGGCTATGGGAGATCTGCAGTGGCCTTAGATGAGAATGGGATTGTTTCCCTCATCTTCGTATTCCTTAAATGAGTCAACACCCTAAGGAATAGTTTTCCAGTTACCTCCTGGAGCCCGAATACAATGCCCCAGCCAGCAAGGCACCACTGTCACCAGGCTTGGCAGGCAGGCACAAAGGCTGGTCACGCAGAGATACTTCAGTAAACTCCAGCTAAAGCCATGACCTGAACCGTCCCCACAGTCATATCAAGGGACTGAGGAGGGAAGTAAAGAGATTCTGGGTCCCCAGGAGCTAGAGTCACCTCAGCAGTGAACACACCAGGCAGGAAGGTCAGCAGCACAGCCGCAGCCCACAACACTGTACATGCGTGGAGGGGACAAAGACGATCACTGGCTCAAGCAGCTTGCAGAGGCATCAGAAAACCCTGTGTTACAACTTCCCATGAAGTTTTTACATGCTGGCACTTTCACGTTGTCAACAAGTCTGAATCAATGGAAAAACATTCTACTCATAAAATTTAGTGCCTTGATCCTGTATTCTGATTTACACATGCAGACAAACATACCAGGAGAGGACCCAGTGAAGACAAGAGCATTTTGTGGGAAGGCATGTGGGGCAGAGTACAGAGCTGGATCCATAGCTTCTCTCTATAAAGGGGGGAAAGAAGGGGTGGGAGGTTAAAGAAAAAAAAAAGGGGGGAAGGGTAAAAACATTCTGAGCCTTAGTAAAATAACACAATGAGAAGGCTGAAAGGTATTTATTCATAGTGGAATATTCACTGTTTAATTCTTGCAAGTACTGGTGTTTGCCTCCCAGCTATCAGAAAGCAATTTTGTTCAGGGCAAGAATGATTTTTGTTGCTTGGTTACCTTACTTTTTATTCTCAAAGAGAAAACCCATTGCATTGTTACATAAGCAGCAGTGTTACATCCACCCTGGGAAAAACATGATACAAACCTGCCTGACTGATAGAGGGGCTCGTGAAACAGATTTACATGAAGAGCACAGCGTCTGTGTCGATTTATTCCTTTGCACACAGCTTTGCTCCAGATGGTCTGGAAAATGCTCTAGATGTAAATGCTACAGCAGAATATGCTAGCAATAGAGAAGACTGTGGAACCTCAGAAAATTCTTTGGTCTCTCCTGCAAACATAAGATAGTTTAACATAAAATAGACTAAAATGCAGCATTATCCTATCCCAAATGCCCTCTGCACATCAGGAGTAAACTTTCTTTCAGTCCTGTTGCTGCCTATTAGAATAAAACAACAAAATCAGCTCAGTGAGGAAGTGTTATTAACAAAAGAAGTCTTCCTTGCTTTGTCTTTTCTGGTTAGAGTTAAATGGCTGCTTATTTATCGATGTAGAAGCTCTGTACACAAAACAACATAAAAAGCTTCGTTTGTAACTTTATCATTAAATGCTGGGAATTAAAAACACATGCTCTTCTCTTCCCTCAAAGCTCAAGGATGAGTGAAGGGATTGGAAGCTTGGTGCTCTTCCTGCCAGGTATTGATATAGCTCTAGATAACACAAAGCCTGTTATGCAATACTATTGTAGCATAACCCCATTCACTTCTTCACTTTTACCTTCAGCATAATCTCTGTGAATTTCCTGACTTTGAAGAAGAAACAAAGAGTTAAACAATACCAAGAAAGGTTGTTCTGGTATATCCAACATGATCATGACAGAGTTAAAGAAATGAATGAAAATGGCTTCCTTCATGTAAGTGGTATCTTTGGATTTTAATACATGAAGGGAAGAGAATTCTGCTTTATCATGAGACCATTACAATCCTCCCCTTGGAGATACTGCCTAGTTCAAAGTTCAATCTATGTGCAGCCTGAATATTGGCACAAAATTCAAGGGAGTATCAGGTTTCAGTAGATACAGTTTGCTTCCAAATTCTGAGAAGTTAATTGCTGAGGAGTTAATAATCTGAGGAGATACTTTTACTTATAGCTAAAAAAAGTAAAATGTGACATCATACTGAAGTAAAATCCTGACTAATTTCAGGAGTGATGACAAGAGAAACATGTGAAAACAAACACTGCATTTTTCAATCCTATTCCTCTCTAAAACTGACTTAATGACTTCTTCAGGTCATTAATGAAACCTTCAGAAATGACAAGTGAAATACCACAGCAGTCTTGAGAGCCAGAGCCGGCACATCAACTGCAGCCCCTAGCTCACATTAAAGGTCTGTTACATGTTAACATACGCTGTTTAAAAACCAGTTTACTGTAGAACAGACAAAAAATGTCCTATCTAAAACAGAGCGGGCTTTTTGTCTTGAAATATTATGTGACAGTAGGTAAAGTGAAAGTCCAGACAGAGGAAAGCTCAGAGCAGCAGAAAGCATGTGAGAATTGCGAAGTGAAGACTGTCAGTACATCTTTATAATGTCTTTTTTGTTACCCAAGTAGGACACTTCTAAAACAACACGGCAGGAATGATGAAATAGAGGATGAAGTAGTTTTACCAACTATTCTACAGGAAATATCTAACTTGGAAGATGTCAAGTTATCACAAGTGAAAATTTTGCTAGGAATCTTATCTCCTGACTTAGGCATTCAGTTGGCTGAACTGGGCACATTATTTACCAGATTTCCCTTTTACTGCTTTACAGTCTGCTCTGTATTTTCTGAGTGCATATTTTACTTCACTGCATTGAATATGGTGTTATTAAGGCAAATGGGATTTGTGTTTGGTAGAGAAGCAAAGAAGGAAACTGGCATCTTAGTGCTAGCAATGAAAGGACAGCAAATCCAAGAGCAGTTTAGTGCTTTTGATTTTAACAGATGAGCTCTCTACACATGACTTCTAATTTTAACCTATTATAAGGTTAGATGAACCTCAAACCCACACATATCTACCTAGCTATAAAGAAAAGCTGCAAGTACTACAAATTAATACTGCACAGTATCAGTATTATCAAAGGCTCATTGCACAAGGCTCACTTCTGGTCAATCTGTATTTTAAAAAGTGATTACTATTTAGTTTCTAGGAAGAAAACCAGGTGTTCAATCTGGCTGATCCTGCAAGCCATTCATGTTTGGCTTCCTGCGATGAAACCCAAGCACAGCATAGTGAAGAGAAGGCAAGGCAGTTAAGATATCTGAATATTTACTCTCAGTTCTTATTGTGGTTTTGTCAGACAGGAAGCAAATACTCTCAAAAGGAACTGTGCACATGCTGCTCTGGTATTCTCCTAAAGGCTAATAATGCTACTTTCATGTTCTGTAAGCCAGAAGCAATTTGACTTTAGTAAATGTTGCAGGAAGCAAAAAGCTGACTTCTGCTATCCCTTGTTCCCTTGTAGGCATGTTCTGTGACCATTGCTCATTAACCATTCCATATGTCTCAGCTCAGCATTGCACGTGATGAATTGCAGCTTCCATTTACTGGTTTGAACATTTCTTGCATTTATCAGTAAAAGATGACCCAACAGAATATTGCTTCCTATGAAATTAGAAAGACTGAGTGCCAGGCTTTATTGTGAAGAGAAAGTCACTATGGATAACAGTCATTTAACGGTAGTATGTTGTACAGGTACACTTGCTCTCAGCAGGGAAAAGCACTAAAATATGGGGATTTTAGCCAGTGAAATAAAGAATAGTAGCTGTTCATAATGTTCACACCTTGGTAGATGGTAGCTTGTACTCTGTAAGTGAAACAACAACATAAGTTATGTTCAGAAGTTATTAATATATGGTTGCAGTAGTCATGTATGAAACTACTTCTGTCAAGTGCTACCACATTCATTTCTTCACAGTATTTATCACCCTGGGGCTATTACTTGAGTCAGATTATATTGCAACAGCAAGTCTCTAAAGAGGTGAAGGTTTCACCAACAGATCAGTGCTGGGAGAGGAACAGCGCTTTATCACTACAGGAAACTCTGAACAATGATAGAGGTAGAGTTTGAGTAAGATAGAGAATATTCTTTAAACATTGCCATCAGTGCTACAAAGATAGATGATAGGTTCCAGTTTATCTACTACCTGTAATCTTTCTGTCATCAAAGCAAATACATCCCTCATTTCTCTCTTTTGCTTTCAATAGTTCAGCCAGGAAGGCAGTAGAATGTACTTAAACACCCTCCCTTACCTGTATGAAATAGCATGACTAACTTTGTTATGTAAAGTTTATTTCCTCTCTCATTGTATGCCCCGTGGTACAACATACTTTAAACTGGTGTCTGATAATGCTGTTATGTGCTTATGCTAGTCAAGAAAACATGGAAGAGTTGCACTTCATACTTCGACTAGAAGATAACAAGGTTTGCAGTAATCCTGTTACTGGAAGTCTTTATGCTCTCAAAGTGGGAGATTTAAATGATCATAAAAATAAATAGCAATATGTAAAGAGATTCTCTGGAACTTCTACTTGCTATAGGCTGATCCTACTGGTCAGAGAGCTGAGATGGAATTCATTCTGAAAAGCAGAGCGTAAGCATTTCCAAATGATTGGCCCAAGTATTCCACCTTTTCTGTTTTCAGTTCCTCATACATGTCGCTGACGATCTTACAGAGAATGCTATGTATTTGATTAAGTACATTAAAGCCATTCCTTTCATTTTCCCAAATAATTTCAGAATATCTCTGTAAAACTTAGGTATTTCCTCATCATTAAGTAAAAAAAGACAAAGACTTGATAAGCAAAAGATACTTCAGTAGATAAAAATGTTTCACATGATGAAAATTTGCAAGACACAAGTGACTCAGTCACACTAGGGTTGAAAACAGCATCATGTGGGTAATCTCAGAACATCTATTGTGCAGAACAGGGCTGAATTACACTGCTAGGAAAACCTGAAAGCAAGGCAAGGGAGAGACTTGTATTTCTTGTAGAAATACTTCTGGGTTTAGTTTATTTTAAGAAGATCTGTTCAAAGTGAACCCGCATGAAACATACATCAGAATGAGCAGATTTAGATTAGCTATCAACAGATGTCTCCAAGACAAACAGCCGCAGAACTCCTCCAGAATGTCTCTGGACACCTGTAACTTGTGGTTGAACAGTAATGAAGCCCAAATTAACACAGTATGCTGCTTGCTCTCCCTAGCACTGCAAGCCTGGAAGCATTTACGACTTGAATCTGTTGTTCAGTTAACAGCAAAGAGTCTCCAGGTCAGTATGGATACACCTTTTCTTAATGAAAACTGCAAAAGGACTGGCTACAGCTTCGGTCTCAAGACCTGCCAACTGAATAAACAAGTCTTTTAAAATGCATTGCTTGTACTGTACAGACTGGCTTCAGCTGGTACTGAATCTTCTACGTTGGGCATAGTTCAGAACAGAAAGTTAGGTCCTGACGTGCAATCAAGTGATGAAGAGGTAGAGAATGGAGTCAGCATTTTCCTTGACAAATGAAAGCAAAGAATAAGCAGCAAATGAGTTTTCCAAGGGCACAGTCATTATTCATTGGACATGCAGAATTCCAGACAGTCTTCAATAACAAGATTTCCTTTCCTCTCGAAAAAATTGTCAGTTAAATCTATTTCAATTTTTAACTGATGGGGAAAGTTCTCTTAACCTGATCCATAACCACAAATACATTAACTGCAGAAACCTGCTACTGATTTACAAGGAATTAGTACATTATGAAAATTAAATGTTAGAGTAGCTTTCAAAAATGCTCCTAAACATACAGATTTTTGCAAAAAAGGCTTTTAGCTGAAATACAGTATCTATACTGTAAAAATTAGACTCGTATTTGCTTTTTTCCTTGAAACCCAAGCGAACAAACAACACTAAGATTGCATGCTTGCCACCAGCACCACCAAAGAGAAGCCTGCACCTCCCCCTGGGCTGCTGAGGTCTGACTATGCTTAGCTGGAGTTCTCCATGCACTGGGATACAAGAGCATGGATCTTGAAGGAATATGTTGCAAGGAACTGTCTAAAAGAGAGAGGACCTAAGTGTCAGTCGCTTTCAGCTTTATCTTCTCTGCATTACACAGGTTCCATAAGCAGCATTTTCAGTAATACCTTCAAAATTGCCCTTGAAAATGCAATATATTAATGCTTAGATAAATTACTTGAGGGAATACAGTGATCCTAAAAGCTTATGCTAATACCAATTCTAATTTCTACATGAGTCAGTGTGGCCTCCCAAGCAGGGGGCAAAACTGCAGTTTTGCAGTGAGGGTGTTGCACAGTCAGTTTTCCTGTGAGGCTTGATCTGTTAACAAACATCTCATTGCATAAGAAACATTATAAAAAATCAAGATATGCAAAGGGGGAGATAAAGAACATATCCCCTGGTTTGCCTGAGGATTTGAGTCTTGGATGAAGTGTAAGTGGGAGCAGGCTGCTTAACAATTACTTGTCCACATTGCCGTATCCTCAGTGAGCTTTCATAAAATGAGGGGGAAAAGCAAATATCTTCCTTTTTTTCCTTCTCAAGTATTTACATAATACTCATTGACTTGCCTGTGGCTATTTGTGTCCAAGAGCCTTAAATACTTATCATTAGACATATACCAGGAGTATGCACTGATCTTGATAAAAATTGGACTATACAATTCTGTTTCTCAGTTTTCTTAGTTTTTCAGTTTCAATCCATTCATACCGATAAGATCCGTATCCTACACAAGCTTTCTTCTCCCTGTCAAGCTTTCCTGTTAGAAAGTACCTATTTTCTTTTTAAAATAATTATTTCAATTGTATAGCTCAGGTCATCCTACCAGGACACACTACGACAAATAGGTTTTTTAGTTACAAAACAAAACCACATATAGCTGGTTACAAATCCCATGGTGCAACTAAAAACACACATGGAGATGAATCTAAATAGCTAACACACTTTTAACCAAACCCAGTTCTGAACAGCCCACTTTAAGAGCAAGAAGGTGGAGCTCACTAAGAAGGAAGGTTGCTGATGGTTTATATTCTTTATCCTCAAAAATCCCCTGATACCACTGTCCCTTCCCAGAACTTAGGCACATAATAAGATACAACACTCAGACAGATTCAGCTCTTAGAGAAAGCATCAGGGAACCAGCAGCACTCATTTTACACTGAGCTGTTTCACATGGGAATCTCAAAGTGCAATCCTGGAATTTGGTCTGGATCTTTGATTACAAAACTGAAACAGTTTTTAATGACCCAGTTCTAGTGATGAGTGCCACAGAACAGATGGCTACGTAGGGAAAGGCAGCAAACTCTGCTTGTCTCTAGTCTTATAACTATTACCTTCCTGATCTGCCCATCATATTTTGGGGTTTTGTCTAAGGAATTGAGTAATGAGAGTTTAAAGATCCATGATGAGAGCCAATACACATGACAAGGGCGGCCACAGCTCCAATATCCTGACAAGAAATACACAGGTACACACAGACCCAATACACTACATCAACAATGAACCTGATACGTCAAATAATGAAAGCACCATAATAAGAAAGCAACTGCACATGGTGTGACAAGGTGCACTGCACACAGAGCACAGCCAGTGCTTCCTGCATACATTGACCTGATTGCAGCCATGCTATTTCTGCCTGCCTGTGGGAAGGATTCTCACTGTCTAACAGTCCTGAGGCAGCTAAACTACTTAATAGTGCTGTTTCCACAGCCCAGTGTCCAGCAGCCAGGAAAATGCAGTCACCTGCATAATAGCTTTGCCTGTAAGACAAGGATTTGTACTGGAAATTCAGGCTTCAGGAGAGCACAGTTACAGTGCTCCACAAGAGGAGAAACCAGTGGGGAGGAGCCATCGGACAGGAGTGTGAGGTGGTGGAAGATGGACAGAAAAAATGATGAAAACATACATTTATATTCCTTCTGTTTCAGAGAAGCTGCTCAATCTTTAACAAACAGAGGTTTTGGTTTGAGAATAAAAGGGCATCCAAAGCAAATCAATATACTTCTGAATTAGTTTTTAGGTTTCTTTCCAGCAGCAAGCTCTGAATCTTACAGGGTTCTATCTGTAGCTATATCTCTAGCCATTTAGTTCCAAAAAAAAAGAAAAAAGTCAGCCTGAAATTTCTCTTAGACTTTCCCAATGAAACCGTGTACCAGCCTTCAAACAAATTGATAGAGTATGTCTAAAGACTTAGCAATATAAATTCAAGAATGAATGTTTACTGAAGATAAATACGCACTGGAGAAAAATCAATTCTATTTACCTTTTTCAAAGAAGGAGACTCAACAGAACCACCAGTTATGGGTAAAAACCAAAGAAAGCAATACAAGCAAGACAGAAACTGATGACTGTTTTACACTAAAGAGCAGAAAAGCATCCTCCCCCCAAAAAAAACCCCTAACAAACCAAACACAAAACCAAAATCTTAGTAACAGCTAAACCAAATCTTAGCTTCCAGTTATACATATCTTATTATAAGGCCTGCTGCAACAAGCCAAGTAACAGAAAATTGCTAGGATAAGTTAACCCCACCATCTCGGAGCATGCTGTTCTCAGAGATGGAAGCACTAGACACTTGCCAACAAGATATATCAAATTATGGTAGAAGGACACTGGTGCAGGACACGTTGCTCCCAGCTTCGGGGTGCTCCTTCCAGTTCACCAAGCCTAGACTCACTTTTCTCATGGTGATGAGATTCCCTCTTAACCACAGTGTTCTCTCTAATTCAGCTCTACAGTCACTTTGGATTTGGTTTTTTAAGTTTGGGGTTTTTTTTAAAGCAATTACCATATCTGGAGTGCTGCAGAAATTGTGCCTGGGACAAAGACAGACCTCAATCTTTTGTTTCATGATGTTTTCCTTCAAAGCAGTCACCAGTAGAGTTGGCTTATTGAGGTTTTCTGTTGAAAATATCACATTGTCCCTATATAGCAGTACCGTATAGCTTGTAACAGGAAATAGTCAAGCTTGTAGCTAGTTAAGCTTTTAGATTAGACCATCTCTTTTAACCTCTGATAAAATATGACCAAATCCAGTAAGCTGGAAACAAGCTCTCTAGTAAGATTGCTGGTATTCAAACAAAAAAAGAAAACCTGGACTTTCAAACAACTAGAATATTAATTTTAATATAGTGGTAGCAATGTAAAGAACCTGGGTGCTTGAACAGTTTTTTGGGGGAAGGATTGGCAGGTAGCACCAAAGAGATGCTTATGTGAACCTGAGAGAAGAGCAGGTTAGCCAGAGGTTTGGTGCTTCTATAATTAAAAGCTCTTCATGGTCCAATATAATGCACCAGCTGATTACTTTGTACTCCCTGCCTATTTTCCCGAGGGATCCTGTTACTATGAAGCCAGCCTTAGTTAACAGTGTTTTCATCTGTAAGCTTCTCTTAATAGGTATGAGTACTAAATTGTTTTTTTCTTTTGGTAATAGCTTCAAGCCTAGAGCAGAGCTCTAGTGAAAAAGCTGAGGAAACCTCACAGAAGAAATCCTCAGTCTGTAGGGCTCTGGTGACACTCTGTGTTTTTGGAATATTTCGCCATCAGTCACGTTCTGATTCACATTACATTGTTAGCTTCCTTCCCACGTTGCACGCCATGTGATGAGGTGGTGATCTGTAAGAATAAAGCCTAGTAAAAACAATATTTAAGACCCTTTCAGTTACAGGGGTTATACATAATAAGTGCCACCCATTTACAAATCCCATTTCTCCTGCCTATAACTGGCAAATCCAGCAGGGATTGTTTGTTTAGAGGCTATTGATCCAAATCTGTGTTTCAGTGAAAAAACAAAATTAAATTGAACCTAAAAATGCTTCAAATTGTGGCTGTGCATCACCGCTGTGCTCAGTGAAGAGCAGTTTGGGGTTTTTTCATTGACTGGAATGCGCAGTCCTACATTGCAGCTGCAGCCCAGAACAGCATAGGTTACCATCACATGAGTTCTTTCTTGCCTTTGAGATCCACAATTTATTAAACTTCCTCACAATACTAATATTGTAACAGATATTTCTACTGCTTAGTATCTCATGTATTTGGAGAAAAATAAAATCAGGGATTATATATTAAATTGAATCCTGGGATAGGTCTTATCTGTTATCAGTGAGCAGCAGCAATTGCACTTGATCGTAAATAAAAGACTTTGCAGAAAAATGCCCTACCTCCAAGGCTGCCGTGACTTAAAGGTATTGTAAGAGGAACACCAAGGGGTCCCTTCCGCTCCAATTCTGTGAGTGATAAACTGAAGTGATAGGTAAAGAATTTCTTTTGAGAATATTAATATATTTCCTTTCCATATAAAAGTCTGTGACAAAACTGGAAAATTAATCTTGTTTCACATAGAAAGCTTATTCACATGTCAAACTAGCCCATAGAGAAGGATTCTGATTCTTTGCTCATCCAAAAATACCACCATTACTAGAAAACATGAGAAATCCTTCATTGTTTACCCTGCCTCAAGATAAGAAGTAAACTGTGATATTTTTATGTCAAGATTTTCTCATTAAAACATTCCTACCCTCTACCAGATAGTTATGAAATAGATTGTTCTCTAAGGTCTTGTGCGGGGAAGGTGGGAGTGGGATCCAACTCACAAGCTATCATAAATTTCATCATCCCTCCTTCTGGAAAACAGTCATTTAAGTGGGCTGTTTCTCCTTTAATTAGAATGTAAAGGGCAGAATTGAGAAACTGTGGCACATTTATCACTCCATATGCCAGTGTTAGAGATACTCAAACATTTTAAAAGATAAATGTGTCATAAGTGTTTAGATTAAGCTAAACAAATATTTTAATCCTGTTTTAAATCAAAACCGCTTTGATCATGAAAAGGTGTTTTACTCTCTGTCACTTTTCACCAGCATTTACTACAACCACTGTGTTTTAAAGTAATTTTAGCTTGGGTTTTTTTTGACCCATAAAAAAGTCAGTTGTGTCTTAACAATACTCCTTTGATTCTATTTTATTGTTTTAATTAATGGCCTGCATGATTCACCACTTTTCTCATGCTTTTAGCAGTCTGTCCAGGCAGTCTTTTAAGCTGTCAGTGTTTTCCAGCAACTGGTCTGTTATGGGAGGCTTCAAAACCATCTTCAAAACCTTCATCCTCTTCAAAACCGCTTCTACAATTTCAAACCGGTGTCTGTTAAGACATAGGTGATAGCACTTTTTTTAGCATAGGAAGAGATAATTTAATAGTCTCTGTTTACTGAACAGCTCTGACTCATCCTGTTCAAGCTGTCTGTGCTCTCACTGAGGTAGAGGCATTCTGAAGGGGAGGAGTGTGAGAAAAAGCACGAGAAAGCAAATGTGATTGTGTCGTTAGAGACAGTATGCCAAATTATACACAACAGGGAACTGAATTAAGATCTTAAATCCCCAGTGTTAAGCGCTCTATTTTGCATGTTCAAAGAGCAAAACCATGTGCTGACATCCTAATTGGTACTTTATAAAGGAAATATGCAGAGGAGAAACAGTATCACTTGGATAGGAAGCTAAAGGATAGGAAGCTAAATACTTGTTCTGCATCTTCACACAGGTCTGTCTGTGAGCAGCATATTTATGGTTTAAAATATGGCATAAAGACATGCTACCTAGTTATAGAACACTTTTGGTTTGCTTCAAATTTTGACTGAGATGCATCTGATTATATCTAACAGGTAAAAACTTAAATGTGCGCTTTATTCTATTACTCTAAATAGCCTTAAATCCAAATACATCATTGCCTGTGTACTCCATCCCTCACAAAAGCTATAACATCAATATAGGAACGTGGCTAGAAGTGACTTGTAATACTTTCTTTCAGAAGTGTGGCTGGCCCCCTTCAGAAACACAACAGGAATTGGTCTTCCAAAATGACTGCTATAAGCAGTTCTGTAACACTCCCACAAACAGCTCAGCCCTGCATACAGCATTGGCTCAGCCTTCAGAGCAAACTTCTGAGTGTCAATCGCACAGCTTGTCAGATGGAAGTGAAAATAGTGTTTCTACCCCATCTCACCCAGTTCATTGCTGTAGACTGCCATTTAGCTTTCCTTTCAGTATGGTAGGAGATTGATGGATAGAAGATGATTCAGATCACAGAACAGACAAATGCTGATAAGTGCACTAGGAAGAAAATCTTTGGTATTTCATTGCAGAGAAAGCATGAACTTGGTGAAGCCAGGTTAGTGGCCTAGGTTCCAAGGAACAAGATTCCCAATTTCAGAAACACTAAGTCATTAAGTAGGATTTCAGATTACAAATTCCTTTTTTTTTTTCCTTTTACTAACTGAGCCACAAAGAAATGATGGCTAATGAATTAGCGCTAGCACTGCAATTAAGTCACCCTCTGATTTCTGACTGCTGTGATAAGGATGTCTGCAGAAGGCCAGCCTTGTGAGTTACTGTACTGATCCAGTACTTCCTAAAAACACCCTCTGGGAATACTACAGATTTTTTCACTCAGATTTGGAGAAATGCTGTAACTTGGCACAACACTCTGTTTTTCCCATGCTAGTCATGGGAATGGTGGAGTAGCAGAGCCTGTATTTCTGACTCCAGCTCAGTCTTTTGCCTAGATGTCTTAGGACTGTAGCTAAACTGTGATCTCTGCCTGCACTTGAGCTGGTGGAAGCTGTGAATTGAAGTTTGCGTAGTGCCAAGCCCAAGATAAGGTCTCCAAAAGCAGGCCAACAATGGTCTTGTCTTCTGCAAGCCCAGAGGGAGTAGCATAACCATAGGAGAAATGCCTTTTAAGATCTATGTGGTGAATATGTGCCTTAAAAAGGCTTATATTTACACCTGGGCCAGCAGCAGTGTCCTGCAGTCATTCTAAGAGACATCCCCTCCATCCAAGGGAAAACCAGCCTTTTAAAAAGTGTCCTGCCTGAAATGCATGTTTGTTTCCCGTCATTCTGGGGGGGTGGGAATTTCAGGTTTTGAGTTAAGATCAAGGCAAAACTGCTGCACTAATTCATTATAAAGTGGATCTATCTCTTTGCCATCTAAGATGCCCACACACTTTGCTAAAAGGAGTATATCAGAGTACGTTGGCTCTGACTCAGCACAGTGGTAGACACTGTCCCAGCTCCTGCTTAAGGTGCTAGCAGTGTAAAGGGAAATCCTTGATTGTCAGTTCCAGAAGGACAAAAAGACCAGTAGTAACTTGTCAAAAGAAAGAATTGGGCCCAACAGAACCACTTTCAAGCTTGTTCAGAAGCACTGTTTAACAGTTTTCTCAGCTCTCTTGCTGCTATTTGTTATTGCACTACTTGTGGGAATAGACTAATGAGCCTCCAGACAGGATGTCTAAATAATGCAAGTGTAAGAAGTTCCGGTGAAGTGACTAGGGGAATGCTGGCTGAGCTCTACATTTCCCTTCTTTACAAGAACCATCCCTGATAACAATCACTACCTTCAGAGTTGTTACAAAATCTCCATCTCTCATAACTACATTTTCTCTCTGAGAATCTGCAGTATTGCTCAAAAACTGTTTCATCTTATTAGTGCTAAGCAATAAATAGGTACCATAAGTGATCAGTGAATTGAGAAAGATCGTTTTAATCTGCATGAGGTTTCTCTGCTGTATCATGTTAGTGAAAAGAAATTCTTCCAGAAGTAACATAATGAAATTGTCAATACTGCTCTGTTATAGATCCTGCTATACTGGCTGCATCAAGTTCTTGATTTTTGCCCCTTATGCACATACCCTCTTCTATCCAAAATATGTTCAGTTGTAGGAAAATAAGTGCTGTAGGGCTGCTGGAAAAACCCTTGATCTTCAGCTATCAAATGACAAACAAAAGCTTTCCAAATATTTGTGTAAGTACACAATTATATATTAATACATCTACTGTCAGAATGAAACAGCAGGTTTTTAAAGTGCTCTGCAAAGGAAACTGAGTTTGAAATTATAGATCCAGCACCTAATAAAGACCCATTTAGTTTTTCACAGAGCACCAGAAAGACCTGGAGTTATTTTCATCCTTCTCTTGGTGAGTCACTGCTTGTGACAGCGAGACATTGTGCAGACTTAGTGTCTTTATGAAGATTAAGTAGTCTTATAAAATGCAGTTAGAATAAATTTGTACTTGTCAATTTGTAATTACATTCAGAACAAACTTTATGTTAACAGCAAAATTAGAATCTAGAAAGAGAGAAATAGAGTATGCCAGGTGATATCTGTCCAGTCCATTTCCCTGTAGGACTAGGCAGAGATTCAGAAGACAGCATTCCTTTCCAATTCCAGCAGCAATCAATTTATGCCCTGAAGTAAAAAATGGTAGCATGCAGTCAGGTACTAGGGCTGTCTCCAAAAACACAGGGTTATCTGGCTCATGTGGCTGCTGAATCAGATGTGCCTCACTGGCTCTGTTGAAGAGAATTTCTGAATAATCCAGTAAGCCAGCAAGCGAGGTCTGAGCCGGAAGAGTTCTGTGAAGAGCAAAACAAACTCCTGTTTGCTGTTCATTAGACTAGAAGACTTGAGGTTTGGGTATAACCTACAGAGCGCACTGCGCAGGCAGGGACAAACATGCAGTTCGCCCAGGCCTCCACCCTTAGCTTTCTTACAAGTATTAGTCTAGATACTGAAGATTGATTTATTTTTGCTATCTGATAGTATTACTTGTACTTCAGTCAAGTAACTCTTAGCATTCGTCTTACCAAACTTTCTTTTCAAGGCATAGCATAGGTGTTTAGGGTCACTATGAGGTACCACTACTACTATTGCCACTTCCTTTACTTTTTGACTTGATTCGGTCCACCACTTGGGCCCCACACCAATTTCTTTAGACTTTCTCTTAAGGACAAGTTCCTACCAGAAAGCTCCAGCTTGGCTGTTCTGCAGTAAGCTGGATGTTTATACAGGACACACTGCTACAGGATTGCCAGTGCTTACAGCCATTCTTCTAGGACAGGTCAGATGTATGGGCAAAAGACAGTACTTCTTCAGCTTGCTAAATTAGGTGACTCAATCTAAAAGCAGCACTCAAAACACTGCTTTGATAGTGTACAGCACACAGAAATAAGGAGTGCTCATCACTATGCCCAGCACACTGTTTTAAGGTAAACTATTTAATTACCCAATTCCCTCAAGAGTTCTGCACTATATATTAATACTACAGTGAAATGCACATGCATGCAGTAAAACGCATTGACAATGTTCAGAGAAGGCTTTAATTAGACGTGGTCAGGAATTTGCCAAAACAAATTTATTAGTCTGATGGCTGTAACAATGGACAACAGAGTGAAAACCACTGCTTCCAGTCCTTGTTCTATTATTCTCCCATATTCCAAGGTAGAGGCCCAGCCAATGGCTTGGTCTGGCCAGCTTCTTAATGCATTTCATCCTGTGCAAATATTCATGATTCAGAAAGATTTTCTGAGCATGAATTTCAGGTACTTAGATTCTTGGCAGTAGAAACACACAGAGCTATACAGTTCCAAAAGCAACAGCTGTATGGAAACCTCTCCCAAAACTAGACAAGATATCAACTGTAGTGGCACTCATTCATTATAATGGGAGACCACTGTTTCTGGGGAGAGCACAGGTCTTAATATGGATACAATAAATAACCTGAAATATTTTCTTACTCTTCTCAAAAGTATTTTTAAAAGTCTTAGCATTATCCTAATGAAAACCAGAGATTTTTTCATCCAAAATTTAGTAAAATGTGCGTTTCTGTGACCAACTTTTAATAAACCTGATTTCTACTTACGCACATGCAAGATTTTTGTTTGCTCATACTCATACTCTCATGGTAAGGAGAATACTGCAACTGCTAAAGGCTACAGACAGCACTAAATGAGAATGACAAATACTCCTGACCTTCTTATGTGATTGGTTTTGCTTAAATATGAATTATCTTCGATTGTAAAGCCTCAAAAAATCTTTGGATCTAACCCAAGTTTATTCCCACCCAGATATTCCACCCATGTTTGGTGAGTCTAGAAAGAGTCGAGAGAGAGATTAGTCTCCTATTTCCTTCAGAAAAAACCTGAGGCAGACAGTCCTTAATTTTCTTCATTATCTTGCAGTAGTTTGCAGTCTGTTCTGATGTTCCCCAAGGAGGCTGTATTTACCTAGAGCTTGTACCAAGTATGAAAAACACTATCATTTGTTAAATTGTTTACTAACAGAAACTTTCACTGTGCTCATCATAATTGATATGAATGTACAACTGAGTGTTTGAAGTGCCCGTATACTCTATTCCACCACCTTAAGATTCAAATTTACTAGGTACAGTCTTTATGGTCTTTCTCCTTGGATCTTACACAGTGGCCAGGGTTCTGCTTGAATTTCTACAGCACTGGGTTTTGTTTCACTCTAGTTATAAGCAGCTGAGTAGCACCTGCATACCAAAATACTTACTGATCTGTGTGGTCTGCAATACAAGTTTACAAACCTGGATAGGAATGCACAAAACAAAATTCCTACTGAAAACAGGAGTGCATGTTACTTGAAACACTTCAAGAGAACATTCTGTTTTCTACTGTGCCTTACAGTACTCTTGTCACAGTTTACTTGGAAAAATAATGAAAGCATTGCACAATGGAAAATACATTTGCTCTAGCATGCAAGACATGTTTAATGCTTTTACTGTCTGACACATCAAATGAGAGATATTAAATATGTGCCAAGCATCAGCAGAAAGAAAGCACAAGTGACAAACATAGAAGAGGAGGATGGAAAAAGCACTGGGGTTTCAAGGATGTGGTTACGTGTTTTCAGACACAATGCTACTTTGATGAATTTATTAAGCCAAGAACTCTATTCATGCTAGCAAGTTCTTCAGGACATTTCCCTTTGCTTAATCCTGTATAAAGCAACTTGTCTTTGACCAAAGCTTTCAGTGCCATACCATGCAAAACAGAGCCCTGCTTATAGGCCAATTATCTTCACATCAAGAATTAGAGAATGCATTCTCTAATGAAAGAGTATTTTACCACAACATCTTGTTTCGAGTTACAAAGGGGTAGGCAAAATTGTTTGTTCCATTGTCCTTCACATCTGGGGCAAACAAAAGCCAAGTGTTATGGACATTGCCCAACATTCCCATTTGGAAACAGAAGAGCAACTTCTTGTTCAAGGTCACATATTAAGGCTAGTTTGCAAACCAAGTTCCGGTAGGACTCAGAACTAGGCACATCATCCTGCTGTATATGTCATAATTCCTAGCAAGTAACAATAGCTATGGGAAAACAGCCTTCTCCCAAAAAAACCACGCTCCTGCCTTATTTAAAACCCATTTAACCACTCGTAAAAGAAATAAATACTTTCAAGTGATGTGTGAGCACATTGACCAATAATATAACAATCATGCTGCTGTTGATACAGTATTTAGTATTGTCTGAAGCTTATACACAGAAACTGAAGAGAAAGCAAACTTCTGACTTCTGATGTACGGAAGTATTTGTTCTATTTAGAGGAACTTAGATGTTAGTAAGTGAAATTAATATTGTAGGCAAATTATTAATAGTAAATTTGAAGTTTCCCAACCCAGCTGATTTTCTAACATAACCCTGAGATGTATCACTTCTGAAAGGGGCCTACAAGGTTGCTGGAGAGGGACTCCTCATCAGGGGCTGTAGTGACAGAACAAGGGGTGATGGGTTCAAACCGAAACAGGGGAAGTTCAGGTTAGATATAAGGAAGAAGTTCTTTACTGTGAGAGTGGTGAGACACCTGAACAAGTTGCCCAGAGAAATGGTAAATGCTCCACCCCTGGCAGTGTTCAAGGCCAGGTTGAACAGAGCCCTTGAACAGGACAACATGATCTACTGAGAGGCATCCTTGCCCGTGGATTGGGGGTTGGAACAGGATGATTTTAAGTTCCTTTTCAACCCAAACCATTCTGTGATTATATGATATGTATTTCTACTTGTTAAAAAAAAAATTAGGTTTTACAGTTTGGCTTTGTGCTAAGGCTTCTTGCTGGAAATTTCTAGTGTAGACAAAGATGGCTATCTCTATATGCTGGATATGATATCAAGACGAATTACCAGAAAGCAATCTCCAAAGATTTTTTTGAAAAGAAATCAGTGTTACCTGTTAAAAACAAGATAAAAATACAAATAAAAGAATGAAAATTTCACTTTTAATAGAAAACCTGCCTTCATTTTCACATTCTAAAGGAAAAAAAGAGACAGAAATCCAGAGCTACTGGATTACCCAGCAAGGGACAGACTATTTCTCCCACCTCCCTCCCCCCCGATTAAAATTTTGAAGTTGCACTGCAATTTTTAAATTGGATTTTAAAAAATTTAAAATTCACATTAAAATTGCTTTAAAATAGGGAGCACTAATTTTATTCTTAAAGTACTAAATTAGCTTAAACAAATTCCATTATAATGCTTGTCCAGGCAGGGAGCACAAGTCATACAAGGTAAAGGAAGTCAAATGGAGACAGAAGCTGCACTGTAACAAATAGGATTTATACTTCTATTACCCAAAGTACTCTACCCTCACCACTCATAAGTGGTAAGGGGAGTCCAAATAAAGTCTGTTTTAGCATTAACTCATGTTATTCAGCTACTGCAGGCAGTCATAAGCTGTGGTCCTTGTAAATGCTGCACACAAGCAAAGAATTTAACTCCTGGACCACACTGAAAGCAGTCATGAACACATCAAACTGAGGAATTCTCCTGTATGACTCAAGACTATTAGAGAATTATACAAAGGCTCAGGGGGCAGGGAGGGGAGAAGGGATGAAGGAAGAGATTTTTCCCAAGTTACATTAATTCATAGTTTTCCTTTAAAAGTCCAAAATAAAAAATTATCTATACATGCATTTCAAACATCAGCAACTTTTAAGATGATGGCTGTTACAGACAGAAATGAAACCCTAAACCGATTTGGAATTCTCTTCTCCTAGAGAAAGCAAAATAAACTCCTTGCTGTCCTGAAACAGGAAGATTTTGTTTTCCTCTCCCATCTGTACAGCTTTCCTAGCTCCCAAACACAGTCACAGGTATTGCTTGCCTGAGGGCTGTCTGGTGCTTGTCTGCTGATGGATGCAGTGACATTCAGAGCTTGCCCTCTGCCAGGCCATAGAACTGACTCAGCCTAGCTTGCCTTTAGGCAACTCCAAGAGGCAATCTGGAAAGGAGATCTGGGATCATGAGGGAGGAAGGCATGAGAATGAGCAAGTCACAAAACATTCTTCCTTCAATAAGTGCAGCACTGTTAATCCAGTTCATGCACATCATCAAATTATATCTCTGGTTAGTACTGAATTTAGGATTTCCTCAACACATAAGAAGGAAAAGCAGATTATATATGTTATACCTTATGTAAGTATCAAATAGGAGATTAACAAATGCTAAACCTATTGTCCTCTCTCAGGTTTTGAAATGTTAACCATACATTCTATTTCTCATCCTGGACATATTGTGTTGCTAAAGTAGTTCATATAGCTTTCAACACAAACTATAATTTTGTCAACTGTGAGTGGTGCTGCAGCATTTGCATTAAACTTTAGAAAAGGCACTGACACAAGCCCAGCATTTAGAGATGCCTGTGTTTCCACTTCTATTTGAAGTTCTAGCTTGCACTCTTTTTTACAGAGCCCTTCTGGCTCCTTGCCTTTTGGTTTCATCAGGTTCACTCCATTGTAGAACAACAAAGATGCACATGAGAGAGACTGAGATTTTCCTTGCATGTTTCGTTGAATGAAACTATCAGATACAGAACTTTGTTCACCAGAAAAGTAAGCACTCAAGTTCATCTTACAACAAGGAGTAGTAAAAAAACCCCAAACCAACCCACAACCAACCGACGAGGTTTCTTTAAATTCTCTACAAAAAGCCTCTTGCCAACACCCCTCTATTTGAATATCTGGTTCATGCTGGAACCTCATGAAGTCAGACACACTGCTTCTGTAACCTCAGCTGCTTGGCACACTCATCACTGAGGGCAGACAAGCTTTGGGATTCCAGAAACTTTCGCCAAGAAACAAGCAAGGGCACCTTAACAAAGGGCATTCTAACACCAAACAGGAACTATGCCCTCTTACTGCTTACGTGCAGCTGTCTCAGAACCCCTATTCTTCATATCCATCCATTCATTATTGTTTTTAAACTTATGTCTTGCTTTTAACCTGTTTGTTTTTAAGGATTCACTATAATCTATACAACATGGAAGCCCTTCCAGACTGCATATGTTGCTATAGGAACAGATTATTTCACTTACACAGCTCTCAAGTGGTCAAATTGAGTAAATGAAGAAAACAACTGCGAAACTAAACTGATTACTCTTTTCAAGTTCATTTTGAGCGTACCAAATTAAGAGAAATGAATCAGCAAGACGTGGCAACTGAAGGCAAAAATCAGATCTGAAGACGACTTCAATGGGCATCTTCAATAGTTTCTTTAAATAAGCTTGATATTGAAATCTGATTGCTACTCAGCGTATTATTTTTGAATTTATTTCTTACTAGAAAATAATCCTACAGGACAAGACTATATTTTGCACTTCTTGAAGAAAACATCACAGTATTTCAGTGACATTAGGCAGTACATACGCATGAGAAGAAATAGCCTGTTCTCATGTCAGTCAGGCTAGGTAAAGTGAAGTGAATGCATATATGCCAGGCAGGCAGTGATGATTTGCAGTGGAGCACAGCATAACAAACCCCCTGGTTGACTCCTAGTGAACTTCAGGCCACGAAGCTGCCACCTCCACATGGGTTACAGATGTCAATGAAGAATATGTTCTTAGGCAGTAAAGTCATAAGGAAGTTCCACAATATCCTTCTGAATAAAGGAAATTATGAGATTTAGAACATCAGATTCTGAATTTGAACAGTTTGCTGGGTTTTCTTTATTTTTTCAAAACCAAAAGGTAGAACTGTTTGTATAAAGCCAACCTGAGTGAATACACATTTCTCACAACTTTTTAGTGCTCAGGATATTTGATCACAACCAATTTCCTGTTAAAATTAAGTGAGGAAAGGAAGCTTCTTTAGGAGAACCATTTTAATTATTAAATCATGTACTGTAATAAGGGTTATGTAGACTGACTACAAGGAAAAAGACCAAAACCAGTGTTTCTGCTGAGTATTCTTTGGGTATTCACAATGTGTGATACTGTTCAAATGTAGTAAATACAGT